>MUZC01000195.1:225673-308470 GCA_002072015.1 Radix auricularia | reverse complement strand
GTAGTTTTTTTTTTTTTTTGTATTTGAATAAATGAGTGTATACGTAGCCTCAGTGAATTGATTTAAATTTTATTTTAAACAAAACTTTTAATTTCAATAAATACTTTATCAAAATGAGATATAATTTAAATAACCTTCATCTTTTCTATTCTGTTTTAAATCTTCCTTTTAATTCATTTTATATATTATGGAGCTAAGACAAATTAAATGTTATTTATAATTTTTTGTTGATACAATTTTATTTCACTCACCAGCTGTTTGTATATGAATAAGTGCATATGTATGTAGCATATACTAATCTGCGTCATTAATTGCTTTTAAATTTTATTTCAATCAAAATTTATAATTTTCATTAAATACTTCATCAAAATGTTGCTATTGTTTTAGGTTTTATTTTTTCTCTATGCATTTATGTAGTTTTTTCATTTGGGGTCCTTGGATAAGTTTAGAAAATGAAAAAGGGGTCTATGTGTCAAAAAGTTGAGAACCACTGTGTTAGGTTTACGGTTGGACCAGAATAGCTTTGTGATGAAGTCGCTGTTTTGATACAGTCGCTGTTTTGATACAGTCGCTGTTTTGAAGTCGCTGTTTTGACCGTCGCTGTTTTGACACAGTCGCTGTTTTGAAGTCGCTGTTATGACGATCGCTGTTTTGACTGTCGCTGTTTTGAACCCGTGCCGCTTAGAATATGACATGACAAAAAACATTTTATAATTCGCCATAAATACTTATCAGCAGTATATTCTCTTGTATCTTCTATATCTGAAAGACACACTATCAATGCTCTGAACTCTGATCACTACAGCTCCTTGTTTTTTTTTAACAATGAAAATATGTTGTAGCGTTCTTTTCTCTTTGCCTCTTATTGACTTGCATCTATTAACTGTTTGTTAACAATCAGGCTAAAGGACCAGAGAGAGGTGATCGCAGACAAAAGACATGAAATGGTCTACGAAGATTTTGTCGCTTCTCTGGTTGTAAAAGATGTCCAGGAGAAAGATGCCGGCAGCTACACTTGCGAGGCCAGCAATGACCTCGGCACAGTCAACACCTCTGGCGTGTTGGAGATACAAGGTAAGCAGACTGCATGCCAGTGATGATGACATGGACTCTTAAACATCAGTGTCATGTTACTTGTTAACAATACCCCCCCAAAAAAAATATGGGTAGAGCAATTTTTGGGAATGGAATACGTGGGGAGCTCTAATAAACTGATATTCCGAGATATGTTATTTGAATATTACATGGTGGTCGAGTGGCAAGCGCTCAAAACGCGTACCGATGGTCACAAGTTCGAATCCATGCAAAGGCAAGGATTTGTTCTTGTGGCCTAAGGAGTCATTGAGTCACCATGCTCCGAATGGTACCTAACTGACAATAGTTAGGCGGCTGGTTAATGCGTGGAACCCTCATAGCTGTGGCCTGTGACCACTGCATCACTTGCCAACAGATCATCTGTCATGGTCTGTGGACGCAATTATCTTCTGCATAGAAGGAGCATCTGTATATCTAAGATAAGATAAGATTTGAGATACAAAATATTGAAATTAAAGGCAAAGACCTTATTCTATGAAGGTAGAAAAAGAAAGTTATACACATAACTAAAGGGCAAAAGAAGTAATAAATTTACAAGCCCAACTAGTTCCCAGAGGCAGAGGTGTAGTGACCAAAAAATAGAGATACTGCTATAGCTGTGCAACCTTATGATATATGTGTTGATATCTTGTGCATTCAGTACCCAAAGCTACATCAGCTCTAGCATATTTTAATTTACTTTATAAATAAACAATAAACAATGGCTTGTGATAGTATTGCTAATTATTTATTTTTTCACATTTCCAACAGCTCCACCCACACTGGACTTTGACAACAAGTTCAGAGACCTAATCACACTTCAAGTTGGTGCCACCCTCAAGATTCCTGTCCATGTTGGAGGCATTCCCTATCCAAGGGTCACTTGGCTTCGTGAGAACAAGACTCTACGCACTGGAGGAAAGATAACCCTGGACATTCAAGAGGAGAGCACTTCCTTGACTGTAAAGAAGGTCAGCAAAGAAGATGATGGGCTGTACACTCTAGTAGCTGAAAACGAAGTTGGGGAAGCTACAGCCAAATTTGATGTGGAAATTTTAGGTAAGGTTTGTGTGTGTAATGTATATAGACATAAGTATAAAACACTTTTCTTACTCCGGTATGCAAGAACAAACACCAAGAAATTCTCATTCATCCCATCTGGAATTTGGATGTGGAAAGGGTTGCCTGATCAAACCAGAAAAACCAACACACCATCAACATTTAAAACTCTAATTAAAATGCAAGACTGGACATAAACCATGGAAAAGCAAAGGACGCAGTAAACTTCTGTAAAGAAGGAGTGTCTGTAACAGATAGATGAGATGATATATATTATTTAAAAGTGTTATCTGTTAATATGTTTTTGATTAAATTTAGACTTAATTTCAACATGTAGTTTGACACAAAATCTTGTTGTTAAGTAGTAGTCATTAGTTTTAAAAAAAAACAACAAACAATAAATTCTTGTCAATACAGACAAACCAGGGGCACCAGAAGGACCTATAGTCATATCAGAGCTCACAAAGGACAGTGCTGTATTAACATGGAAACCCCCTAAAGACGATGGTGGCTGTGATATAACAGCATACATCATCGAAAGGCGAGATGCCAAACGAACCATCTGGACCAAAGTGGCCACACTTGATGGTGTTACTCTGGACTACCAAGCCACCGGTCTGGTTGAAGGAAACCAGTACCACTTCCGAATCATTGCAGAGAATGAAGTTGGCCAATCAGAACCTCTTGAGACAAGCACAGCCGTTGTGCCCAAGAGCCAGTTTGGTAGGTGTTCTTCAACTTACCTGAAATTCCAGAGTAATGGGGTTGATGCATCGGTAATCAGTTTGAGAATGCATTAACTTTGTATTATTTCATAATAAAAAAATAAGTGCATGGATAGCTTGCAAAATCAAAGTTTATTCAGGAATACCAAGATACTCAAACTTCATACTTCTATGATGTGTCATGAATAATTGCTTGCTACTGATATGTTCATAACAGCATGTCAGGACCCTTTGTATTTTCAGTCAGAGACAATTAATTAAGCTGCATTTAATTGGACTTAGCGTGAGTCATCTTGTGTGAGACATTGGACTGATTCTATTTATGAAGTTGCAGCTATAGAGGCATATGTTTCTTTGGGTAGTTCCTGAGTGTTTTGTCCAATATCTCTCTTGGTTTTCTCATTTTGTTCTATTTGCGCACAAATTTTTTCAGCTTAAAAAATATTAATAAATCTAATATTAAAGCAAACATTTTCAAAAAATTAAGACATACACGATATTTCATCAACAATTGTTTCTCTTACTTAGAGGCTACAAAAGTGAACAAAGCTAAAGTTCGTGACAAGACAAATAAAAGTGCTCTTAAGTATATTTCTACAATAATTCAAAAAGCTAATCTATTTAAGCTATTTATAATGTGTAAGTTAAAATAATGAAGACTAAGTTTAAAACTTATCTTTAGATTTGGAGAAAAAACATATATTTTAAGTCTCTCTCAAAAGCATGTGATTTTAATTACTATTGTAAAAACAGTTTAAAACAAAAATTTACCATGTGACTTCCAAAATCAGAGGATTTTTCTCATTATAGCCCATGGGTAATAACATATATTTTTATGTTAGTGAAATAAGTTCACAGAGTATAAGTGATTATTTTCTTTACAGAGGGTAACTTAACATATTTTAATTTAAAAAATTAAAATATTTATATCAATTTTATGCCACTAGTTTTTTGTGTGCAGATTTTTACAAGTATTAGTCCCATTAATCTAGTATTTTATATTTTATTTATCCATATAAACTTTAAATAAGTCAGCTAATGATATAACTAATCTTTAGTCCCATTGATTATTTATTGATATATTTGTACATAAAATACAATAAGTATTTGAATGGCAATAAAGCTGTTAAATATATTTTTAAAATACACAAATGATTTGTATACAAAAAAAATACAGCTATATATGTTTAAGTTAAACTTAATGACATACAAGGTTAGGTTTTCAAGCAAAATATTCCATCTGTACAAATAAGTAACAATAATAAAAATTTAATTTGACATGATATAAGATCTACATTGTCATCTATTGTCTATAGAAAGTAATAAACCAGGGGGAAAAGAATGACAAAAACAAAGTCATTTATATTTTATTTTTCTCCTTTATTATTTGCTATAGGTAAATTTGTATCATGTAAATTTAATTTGTTCTATTTTTATTTATTTGCTATGTTGAAATAATTTGGAGAAATTTCTATGCTTGTATATCATAAACAATTAAATCTTAACATTTTATTTAAACAAATTTTTTACATTTTAATTTTCATACCTTCATTCATACTAAATAACCAAGTATAGTTTATAAACAGATATGGCAAATAGCTTTTTTAAAGCAAACTTTAAAATATTTAATAATAATTATAAATATATATGTAAAAACATGTCACATTCCATTCGTGTAAATAATAAAACTATTAAAAATAATTTTTAAAACAATTTTTATTTTACCTATAGAGATTTTTAATGCCATATTAAAATAAGAATTATTGTGCCAAAAAACAACCAAAAAAATCATTAAAGTGGATACAGGCTAAATTTAGATTTATATGTGTAAAAAAGAGCTGCCTGTAAATTTAATGGAATTTTTAAAAGAATGTATTATTACCAAAGATATTTATGAATGAAAGATTTATTTATTTTAATTGACCCTAATACTACGATAATCATTATTGTAACCATGATGTATAATACCTTGGCAAATAAAAACACTGTAACAAAAGAACTGTGTCCCATTAATAAATAAGGAGTTAGTTTGTTTTATTCCAATCCTAAAATTTAAAGTTTCCCTACTAACAAGCTTTTTAGTTTCAGTGTGTTATTGAAGCGAGACTCTATTAAGAAGCAATAGGTGACTGCATGTTTGTTCTTTATAAGATTCAACTAATTTATGTTGGAAACAAAAGCAGACACTTAAAATAATCTAACTGCATGTATGTGGCTCATATGAGAAGTTATGAAATCTTCAATGGCATGTTGCTGATAACCAGCAAGGTATGTGCTAATTATAATTATTTTTTAAGAAAGTATTTCAAGTGTTACAAGCTTTTAATCTCTTTTGGCTTTTGTCTCTGTAACTTTTAAGGCCGTGTAAAAACAATCGAAGTTAATATTTTTCAAAATTTTTATTTCAACCTTATCAAATCTTGTTTGCTTTTGGATTTAAAGCTTACACTGAGCTGATTTCGGCCCCATCTCTCAAAAACAGGAAAACCTTCATCTCCTCAAGGCCCAATAGAGTTTTCAGACATAAAATCTGACAGTGCCACACTGACATGGAAAGCACCCAGTTCAGATGGGGGGTCTCCAATCAAGAACTACATCATTGAGAGGAAGGATGCCCGGAAGACAACTTGGACTAAGATAGCAACAGTCGACTCAAAGACCCTGACATGCACAGCCCAGAAACTCATTGAGGACACCCCGTACATATTCCGTGTCATTGCTGTCAATGATGAGGGACAGAGCGAGCCCCTGGAGGCTGACAAGGAAGTGGTGCCCAAGACTCCGGCTGGTGAGATTTTCAATGAAAAAAATAAGCTCCCAGTTGTCATCCTGAAATAATTTATTGATTGTTAAAATATGAAGATTGATAAAGAAGTCGATTTTTTTCTTCCACAGAATACTCATCATCACTTTTTAAATTATATATTCACATTTCTTAATGTTTTCAAAGCCTCCACTTACAATCCTTTTTTTTTTTCTTTTAGCTGTCCCTAGCAAGCCTGTTGGACCAATAAAATTCTCCCAAGTTCTGGCTGATACTGCAACTCTTACCTGGTCACCACCTAAGAAAGACGGTGGAGCAAAAATCACATCCTATGCTGTGGAGGCATCTACTGACGGAGGACAGACGTGGACGCCTGTTGATACTGTTGATGCCAAGACAACAAGCTACAAGGCTAAAGACTTGACCGAGGGTCAGAAATACATCTTCAGAGTTGCAGCTGTCAACAGTGTTGGGCAGGGTGAACCCTTGGAGTCTGATACAGTCACTCCAACAAGACCAATCAGTAAGAATATTACATATTTATTTTATTACAACTCTCATGTCCATTTGATATTCTAAGAAAATAATTTAGTTCAAGTCTAGCCTCAGCCCAGATGTTTTTTGCGCATTGTTATGAGATTTAATTTTGTCTGTGTAATAATTTACAAGTAGAAATGCTGTCTGATGTTGCTATAATATAATTAATGAAATCATGAAGGATTCATGACTTTTTTAAGTTAACCTTGCTAACATTTGTTTAAATTTGATGTCCATTGTTTCACTAGTACAAATAAAGAATTTCCTGTACACCTCTTTGTTAAAATATATGTTTTATAGATTATTAATTTAAATCCATAACACTAATTCTGCCAGGCCCATTTTAATTTTAAAAAAACAACTATCGATGTTTAGTTTAATAGCAGCTGGTTTTATTTTTAAAAATTGTATTTACCTTTTTTATCTAAACACTGGGCTTTTAAATCATTAAATTTTAATTAGAATACCAAAGGGTTCATTCAATTTTATATTTGTACTTCAGCTAAACCAGCCAAGCCAACAGGACCTCTGGAGATCTCCAATGTCCAGAAGGACTCTGCCACTCTCTCATGGAAGCCACCTACTGATGATGGAGGCTCTCCTATCACAGGATACGTGGTCATGAAGAGGGACTCTAAACGCTCCAACTGGTCACCCGCTGGTAAGGTTAGCGGCTCCACTCTGGAATTCAAAGCCTTGGATTTGCTGGAAGGAACTGAGTACTTCTTTAAAGTTGTGGCTGAAAACAAGGCAGGGCAGAGTGAGGGACTGGAAACTGAGAAGCCAGCAACAGCCAAGAGTCCATTCAGTAAATAACTTTGTTCTTTTCTTGAATTCATTCCTTACTAAATTCTATAAATTAAGTCATTTGTTAATTTGATTAGTTCAAACTGCATGATTTCTATGCCTTAAGAAAAACTTTTTGAAAATTTTAAAAAATTTGAATAACATCTAAAATTACATATTAAAATAAAATTATTGGAGGGTGTCAGTTTGTGAAAAAAAAATGTTGTCTTGTTTATGTCTTTATATCTTCATTAATAGCTTTTAAGTTCATTCAAAAGTTATTTGTATGTGAGAGCTAAAACAAATTACACTTCAGTTTACTGAACAAAATGAGCTTCCAGCACAATTGATTCTATGAAGGAAGCATTTTTCTTAAAGAAATTTTAATTTTGTATCTTCTTCTTCCCATTTCAGACAAACCCTCTCAACCACAGGGCCCACTGGAAATCTCCAATGTCACTGAAACAAGTGCCGATGTCACCTGGAAACCACCCCAGAGTGATGGTGGGACACCCCTCACATCCTACATCATCGAGTCCAGGCCAGCAACACGCTCCACGTGGATCCAGGCTGGAAAGGTCAAGGCTGACCAGACCAGCTTCAAAGTTCCTGACCTACGCTTGGACACTGAGTATTTCTTCCGTGTCATCGCTGTAAACGCTGAGGGCCAGAGTTCCCCACTTGAGGGCAAAGAGCCAGCCAAGCCCACTAAAAAGATAGGTGGGTTTACACAGCTGCTTGAAGTCTAATGATGAGAAAGTTTGGGAGAGGAAGAATAACAAGACAAAAAAGCTGCTTGATTTCACATTGCACTCTTTAAGTCTAAGTCTAAGGTGGTTTGGAAGAGGAAGAATAATAAGACAAAACAGCTGAATCAGACAGACAACAGGGCTTTACTATATGAACCTTTGTTTTGAAACTCTGTTATAATAATAACATAATAATAAGTCTTAAGACAAAAACAAAAAGTGAAAGTAACTGGAAATTGATATATTCACTTTCATAGATCAACCCATATAGACGTAACCATTCATGGCCTTGCTCAACAATGTCAGTAGTTTTTTAAACTTAGAATTGTCTATACCTTTTTTCTTTCCAAATGGATCGGCAATGAGTAAGGATGTGAATAGTTTTATATTTAGACACTGCATTATTTATTTCCTTAAACTTAAAATTTCTCACCACCAGTTCCACCTGGACCCCCACAAAACTTGCGTGCGGCAAGAGTTGGTGTGGACTACGTGACCCTAGAATGGAAACCCCCCGCCGATGACGGGGGATCAAAGGTCATCAGCTACCGCATTGAAAAGGCCGAGGAGTTGGATGGGGACTGGGTCAAAGTGGCTGATGTCAAAGCCTTGGACACGACCTACAAAGTTGAACACCTGAAGGAGAACGTAGGCTACTACTTTGCCGTCACAGCTAAGAATGAAGCTGGACCAGGTGAAGTGTGTGAGACTGATGCACTCATCAAACCCAAGAAACCTGAAGGTAGGCTGGCGGGCCACAATGTCACTCATATTAGGTGTGGGTGGGAAAGGGAAATTCAGTTTCTAGAAATGAAAATAGGCTTATAAATTAAGTTATTAAACTGGACTGTTAAACAATATGAGAATGTAAGAAAAAAAATAATTTGATTAACATTGCTGCAAGTCCTGGAGATTGGGACACATATTTGAACACCAGATAATTGTCAGAAAATTTCAACAAGAACTAAAACATTTGGCGAAAGGTCATTCTCTTTTTGTGCAGTCAAACAATGGAATTCTCTTTCATTACACATCCATAGTATTTCAACTGCTAAGTCCTTCAATACTGCACTTAAAACACATCTTTTCAAACTTTATTTTGAAAATTAATGAAGCAACATTTCTTTTAATGATTAACGTAGCTGATATACTACGTATTGTCATTTATGTAGTTAGTATGATATGATTTTTTATTTAATTAATATATGTAGTGTTATCTCCATGTAAAGCGCTGTGAGCCCGGCTCCTGGCTGGGATACAGCGCTATATAAATTATCATTTTATTATTATTATTATTTGCGTGAATCTTACTGAAAATATTTATAAATTCTCACCATGTCCAGGCCCACCAGAAATTCCAGTTGGACCCATTGAGATTTCTGACCTTGACAAGACTGTTGTGACATTGACCTGGAAACCCCCCACGTCAGATGGAGGCTCACCACTCACAGGCTACATCATTGAGCGTCGTGAGGCAGCTCGTGCCCAGTGGACAAAACTGGACTCGTGCCCACCATCTGAAACCTCAGTCACCACAAGGAACCTGATTGAAGGCAATGAGTACTACTTCAGAGTTTGCTCAGAAAACAAACATGGCCGCAGTGATTGGCTGGAAACAGAAAACTCCATCAAGATGAGGAGTCCTTACGGTTGGTTTATTTTTGTTCTCCATGTTAAAATTTACATTTTTGTCATTTTCCAAATCACACTTGATAACCTGCTCACATTTTTGGCTAACTTAGCTAAATAAAAAGCAAAGCCTTTTAAAAACTTGAATCTGTTTAGTTTTATTATTTTAATTTATCCTTTTCAATACTTGT
This sequence comes from Radix auricularia, assembly GCA_002072015.1. Classification (NCBI taxonomy): domain Eukaryota; kingdom Metazoa; phylum Mollusca; class Gastropoda; family Lymnaeidae; genus Radix; species Radix auricularia. Next base: position 298,956 of record MUZC01000195.1, on the reverse strand, counting down.
AAAAGTTACACAGTCCTATAATATTCTTCTCTACAATTTAAACTCAAATTAATTAATTAAATCCTCAGAAAAACCATCTCGACCCGTCGGCCCCCTGGAGTTAAGTGACCTGACTGCCAAATCTGTGACACTGTCATGGCAACCTCCAGAGAGTGATGGAGGTGCCCCACTCACGGCATACATCATAGAGTCCCGCCCCTCTGCTAGCTCTACCTGGTCAACGATGGGGAAGGTCAAGGGCGACACTTTGACATACTTGGCTGAGAATCTCCGTGAAGGGACCGAGTACCACTTCCGTGTGAGTGCAGTCAATGTGGAGGGACAAGGACCCGCACTTGAGGCTAAGGAAACTGTGACCCCACAGAAAACAATTGGTGAGTAGCTAACTTTTATATATAACAAAACAACAATCTCCTGTGATATTTACACATTCATTTCAAAGATTAGTATCAGAGGTGTCACTAGTGGGGTGAGAAGGGTGGTTGCAGACACCATCACAAGGGATGACGACAAAGTGTAAAATTTTGTATTTTCCTTTTGGCACTCGGAGGAGATCTATGGGGTAAGTCGTGAGGGGTGACACCATGAGCTACCCCACTGGGTGACACATCCCGTGCCGCCTGTGGTTAGTGTTCATTCAACCTTATTAGGAATCACATTTTAAAAAAAAAACTATAATACTTTTCAAATGCAATACTCTATGCTGTCCCCACTAAAATGCACATATGAACCTACTGATACAATTTGTAACCAATCCAACTACATCTTTAGAAGCACCAGGCCCACCTGCAAGTCTGAAAGTTTCAAAGGTTGGACCTGACTTTGTCAGCCTGGAGTGGAGACCACCAACAGAAGATGGTGGGGCCAAGATCACTGGCTACAAAGTGGAGAAATGTGAGGAGGATGGGGAGAAGTGGGTCAAGGTCGCTGACGTCCAGAGCTTCGACACCACCTACAAGGTCACGGGCCTGAGAGACGACACTGCATATCTGTTTGCTGTGTCTGCCAAGAATGAGGTCGGCTTTGGTGAGCCGATAGAAACAGATAAAGGAATCAAGCCAAAGAGGCCAGAAGGTGAGGGAATCACATTCTGTTTTGAGAGGGGAAATTATTTAGTCCAAATCCAACAATTTATTCTGGAGCTGCTTTGTTTTGTTACAAGAAATATTGATTTTAAACCACAATTATAACATTGATTCATCTAGATGTAGCTCAGTGTTTTGTGTTCCATAGGAAAACCAAGTTCACCCGTCGGCTCGCTCAAGGTGACAGACCTAGAGAAGACATCCGTGACGTTGGCCTGGCAAGCTCCCAAAGATGACGGTGGCTCACCACTGACAGGATACATTGTCGAGAAGAAAGAGGTGACCAGACCAACATGGACCAAAGTGGAACGGGTCAACCCAGACAAGACAGCAATCTCTGTTACGAACCTCTTGGAAGGCTCGGACTACCAGTTCAGAGTCTCAGCAGAAAACAAACATGGAGTCAGCGAGCCATTGACCACTGAGACTGCTGTTAAACCCAAGAGCAAATTCGGTTGGTTTTTTTGGTTGTTTTTTTTTCCTCTTGAATGCAAAAAATCCTTTGTAATAGAATTGAACCTATTTACCCATTTAGTTATGAAATAACTTAATTCATTTTAGCTACTTTTCTTGGTGTTTTTCTCACCTCACATATCCACCAGATCTTCTAAACCATGTTTTTGGCAAGAGGCTGGTACCATCAAATTCTTTTTTTATCAAATCATGCTTAAAATCTACCTTAAAAGAAATCTAAATTTGAATAATGTTCTGTTTTTATCCCTTGTCTGCCAGCTGTACCCACCAAACCACTGGGACCCATTGACTTCTCTGATCTCAGTCAAAGTTCTGTCACTCTCACTTGGAAGCCACCGAGCAGTGACGGTGGGCTGCCCCTCAAAAACTACAACATTGAATACCGTGACCTCCGCCGCTCCACCTGGAACAAGGCCGGCTCCGTGCCCGGTGACGTCACCACCTTCAAGGTGGAGAAACTCCTTGAGGGCAGCGAGTATGTGTTCAGAGTGACAGCAGTCAATGAAGAAGGGGAGAGCCCACCACTTGAGTCACTTGACACCGTCAAACCCGAGAAACCAGCTGGTATGTATATGGAAAAGACGCAAACAGAGTAAGGGTTAGCCTGGCCGGACGTAACAAAACAGCGCCGCTGTTTTGTTACGTCCGGTCAGGCTAATCCTTACCTTGTTTACGTCTTTTCCATTTAATTTTTTATAAGCCTGATTGCAGACCAACCCCTCATTTTGGTATGTGTATGTGCATGGAACTAATGAAAAGAATGGATTCACAAGTTTGTGGCAGTTGATAATAAATATGTAGAATTCTCTTCAAGAGCACTATTTTCACATTAAAGTGTTTTTAATTTTTTTTTATATAATATTTTTAAAATGATCTTTCTCTCAGCAACACCTGGAGTACCCACAAATCTCAAGGTCAAGGAAGTTGGTAAAGATTTTGTTACCTTGCAGTGGAGTCCACCCAAATCTGATGGGGGGTCAAAGATCACAGGGTACCGTCTACTGGTCCGAGAGGAGGAATCAGATGAGTGGAGGGAGGTGGAAAAAGTTGGAAGTCCTGAAACGACCTTCACCTTCAAGAACCTGAGTGACAAGAAGAAGTACATCTTTGCTGTTGCAGCAGAGAACAAATTGGGTCAAGGGGACAAACTTGAAACTGACGGTGGCGTCCGTCCAAAGAAACCTGCTGGTAAGTATTATGGAGGCTTATCTTCTCTAATCATCATTTAGCTGTACTGCATTTCTTAAAATGCCAGTGTACCAGAACTTCAGTGTACTCAATACTTTTTTTTTGGTATTAATAACAGGCTAATAAGTTGTTGTTTACGTTTACAATCTCTTCTCAAATATTTTGAAAAATATGACATTCAAAACCTAATTTTTTTAACCACACAGGAAATTTGTTCAACCTAATTTTTTACAAATATATTAATTGTTTTCGCAGCCAAACCTTCACGCCCAGTTGGACCAATAAAGTTCACTGAAATCACTCGCTCGTCTGTGACCTTGACCTGGCGTCCATCTGAAGATGACGGTGGGGATGCCATCACAGGTTATGCCATTGAGTACCGCGAAGGCTGGAAAACGACCTGGACTCCTGTGACGGTTGTGGCCCCAGATATCACCAGCTTCTGTGTCCAGAACTTGAAGGAAGGCCAAGAATATGTGTTCAGAGTTATTGCTGAGAATTCTGTTGGCAGATCTGATGCCTTGGAGTCTGATAAAGTTACTCCCAAACATCCTTTTGGTGAGGCCATGTTTAAAGGTTCTTTAAACAATTATTTTAGCATCCTTTTACTTGCCTTAATGAACTTCTCATAAGAAATGTAGCAATACTGTAAGCTAAACTGGGATTTTTTTCAAATGTATTAAAATAACATTTTGGATGACAATTAAAATTTGCTCTATTGACAGACAAACCAGGTAAGCCAGAAGGACCAATCAACTTCTCCTCCCTTGATGAAAACTCTGTCACGTTGTCATGGAAACCACCAACAAGTGATGGGGGCAAGCCCATCCAGAATTACATCATTGAGTACAGAGATCTACGTCGTCCGACCTGGATCAAAGCTGGATCCGTGCCCAGTGATGCCACCACATTCAAGGCAGAGAAACTTAATGAAGGCAACGATTACAAGTTCCGGGTCATTGCTGTCAATGATGAAGGGGAGAGTCAGCCGTTGGAGTCAATGGACACAGTCAAGCCAGTCAAACCTGCTGGTAGGTTCCTATTTCTTACTGATATAGACAAGTCAATGAGGAGATTATGTACATACAACAACTCACAATATATAATTTTTTAAAAATAAATAAGATTTTTGTGTGTGTTAACATGTGTATGTAATTTCTAGGATGCTTTACAGAATATAAAATTATCAACTTCCTCAACAGGAGCTCCTGGAGCACCAAGTAACCTGAAGGTCAAGGAAATTGGCAAAGACTTTGTGACTGTAGAGTGGAGTCCACCCAAGTCGGACGGGGGGTCAAAACTTACAGGATACCGCCTGCTGGTCCGTGAGGATGGATCAGACGAGTGGAAGGAAGCTGGCAAAGTGGGAAGTCTAGATTCAACCTTCACCTTCAAGAACCTGAGTGATAAGAAGAAGTACATCTTTGCTGTTGTGGCAGAGAACAAGTTGGGTCAAGGTGACAGGCTGGAGACTGACGTCCCTGTCAAACCAAAAAAGCCAGCCAGTTAGTGGATCTTGTTTGGAATTTTCCCTTGGCATGAAACAAGCTTGAACCATTTCATTGACATCTACTTAATTTCTTTAGGAGAAAAGAAAACAACACTCTCAACATCAATTATGTCATTTAAAAACTAATAAATCTGGCCCACAATACTATAAAAATATTGTGCAAGATATCTTTAAATAATAATCTATGCCATAATAAAAAAAAATCAAACTTTATTTCATCTTGATTCATAAACAATAAACTTTGTTATAGAGCAGGGTTTTCCAAACTACAGGCCGCGGGCCAGATGCCGCCCGTGAGGTTCTCTCATCCGGCCCCTGGAGACTGTTCAATCTCAAAAAAAGATACTATTTTTACATGTAGTTGACCCCCAAACTACTGATCGACAGTTAATGCGGCCCTCCAGAAAAGTTTGGAGACCCCTGTTAGAGAGTATTTATTTATTTTAGGATCTGACACTCTGTTTTAGTCAGGTCAATTGAAAAAAATGTTCATTATAAAAATAAACATATAGAAATAAAAAGAATCAATGCTGTTCAAAAGACAATATCCTATTTGTTTTTACAGCCAAACCCTCACGCCCAGTTGGACCAATAAAGTTCACTGAAATCACTCGCTCGTCTGTGACCTTGACCTGGCGTCCATCTGAAGATGACGGCGGGGATGCCATCACAGGTTATGCCATCGAGTACCGCGAAGGCTGGAAAACGACCTGGACTCCTGTGACGGTTGTGGCCCCAGATATCACCAGCTTCTGTGTCCAGAACTTGAAGGAAGGCCAAGAATATGTGTTCAGAGTTATTGCTGAGAATTCTGTTGGCAGATCTGATGCCTTGGAGTCTGATAAAGTTACTCCCAAACATCCTTTTGGTGAGGCCATGTTTAAAGGTTCTTTAAACAAATATTTTAGCATCCTTTTACTTGCCTTAATAAACTTCTCATAAGAAATGTAGCAATACTGTAAGCTAAACTGGGATTTTTTAAATGTATTAAAATAACATTTTGGATCACAATTAAAAATGTTTCCATTTACAGACAAACCAGGTAAGCCAGAAGGACCAATTAACTTCTCCTCCCTTGATGAAAACTCTGTCACGTTGTCATGGAAACCACCAACAAGTGATGGGGGCAAGCCCATCCAGAATTACATCATTGAGTACAGAGATCTACGTCGTACGACCTGGATCAAAGCTGGATCCGTGCCCAGTGATGCCACCACATTCAAGGCAGAGAAACTTAATGAAGGCAACGATTACAAGTTCAGGGTCATTGCCGTCAATGATGAAGGGGAGAGTCAGCCACTGGAGTCCATGGACACAGTCAAGCCAGTCAAACCTGCTGGTATGGTTTCCACTGCGTATTGAAATATATGTTTTTTTTTCCTTGAAATATATTTTTTGTCAACTAAATTTTAAAAAATTCTCCCATCTACATTCCCCACGATTCAGTCACCAAATTTATAATTATATTTTAAAAAGTAAAAGAAAACTCTCTTAGTAGAATTCTGTCTAAGCTGTATCACTGAAAGATATATAAGAACAAGTTCCATTAAATTGACCTCTACTCTACCGTACTGTTTCAGGAGCTCCTGCTGCCCCAACTAATCTGAAGATAAAAGAAATCGGCAAAGACTTTGTCACAGTCGAGTGGAGCCCTCCCAAATCTGATGGTGGTTCCAAAATCACTGGCTACCGCCTGCTGGTCAGAGAAGAAGAATCAGATGAGTGGAGAGAAGTGGGGAAAGTCGGCGGCCTTGACTCCACATACACATTCAGTTCCTTGAGTGACAAGAAGAAGTACTTCTTTGCTGTGGTTGCAGAGAACAAGCTGGGCCAAGGGGACAGGCTGGAGACTGACAGTGCCGTCAAGCCCAAGAAACCAGCAAGTATGAAATATTTCTTGATATCTACTTGGCTGTGAAATTGTGCTTAGTGTTATCATCCTAAATGTGCCAGTTCATCACTGGTGTCACTCTTATGTGCCTGTATAAAACCTTGGTCAGATTTTTTTACCTAAATTGACCAGCCACTAACTGATGAATTTCAGATGGGGCAGTGGTGGCTAGTTATGGAAGCCAGTACATAATGAACACTTTTTAACTATTTTTGTTTAAAGAGTTCAAAGTCTTTTTTAATATAATTTATCAGTGAAAACAACTCAATCACTTTAAGGTTGGGTACATCACTTATGAAGCAATTGATAATTTATCTAAAAAATTTCATTTCCACAGCCAAACCGTCAGCACCAGTTGGACCAATCAAATTCACAGAAATCACCCGCAGCTCTGTGACATTTGTATGGAAGCCTTCAGAAGACGATGGTGGAGATTACATCACTGGTTACGCCATCGAGTACAGAGAATCCTGGAAATCATCGTGGTCACCTGTCAAGGTGGTCTCCCCTGACATAACTAGCTACTGCGTCCAGAACCTTAAGGAAGGACAGGAGTATGTGTTCAGGGTGATGGCTGAGAATGCCGTGGGCAGATCACTTCCACTGGAATCAGATTCAGTTACACCCAAACATCCATTCAGTGAGTAGTGGACTTCCTGCTATAACATTTTCTGAGATAGTATATTAGTAATGACGTAAGGGTAGGGGCCTACCATTACTTTTGACTTTATTTCTATCGCAAAAGATAAATAACAAGATAGTTTAGTAGCATTTACTAAATGGATTGAGCTTTGAAAATATAGTTAACAGCCTTATCTTCCATTTGTAAGAAATTCTCTGTACATTTTTTTATATTTCTATCCTTCAAAAGTGTTTTTGTGTTTATATTAATTGACTAAAAAATAATGTTGTTTTTTTTCACAAATGAAAGATTTGGAAACTTTGTTTACAAGATAAAGAGATCATTTTAACTTTTAAAATTTATTTAGTTAGCTACTCTCAAGAATATTCATACCAAGTCAAATATGTCCACAGGTCCACCAAGTGCACCCGAAGGACCCCTGGAAACATCTGACCTAACAGCCACAACCGTGACTCTTACGTGGAAGCCACCCAAGTCAGATGGAGGTCAGCCACTGACCGCTTATGTCATAGAGCGTAAGGAGCTCAAACGTATGGGCTGGACACCTGAAGAGAAGATAGGTCCTAACTTAACTTCTTACACTGTCCAGAACCTCAGCACGGGTGTCGACTACCAGTTCAGGGTCATGGCTGAAAACAGTGAGGGCATAAGTGCACCGCTGGAAACTTCTGTCACTGTTAAACTGTCTAAACCATTGGGTAAGTTCTTCATTCACTTTGATGATGTCTTACCTCTTGAATAAAAGTTTATGATTCTAAGTGAGTTTTATGTATTACATTTTACTTTATTAATTTTTTTCTTAATTTCAACTTAAACTATAAACCTCCACATAATTCTGGCTTTAAACAAAAATAATTAGAAATGTGCTTCACTATTCCACCTTCAAGATGTTCCTGGTGCACCAAAAGGACCTATCAGATTGTCCGACTTCTCCACCACGACGGTCACAGTCAACTGGCAGGCCCCAGAGGATGATGGCGGCTCAGAAATAACCAAATACCTGATTGAGATCCAGGTGGCCACCAAGGACTGGACACCACTGGCCAAGGTGGAGAGCTTCACCACAAAGTACAAGGCTGTTGACCTTAAGGAGAAAACTGAGTACACTTTCAGAGTTGCTGCTGTGAACAAAGTAGGCCAAGGTCAATGGTTGATGTCTGACAAGGTCATCTTGGAGAAACCACCAGGTACTAAAAAATGTTTCCTCTTATTACAACTCTCAGTGCCTGTGTCACTTTTGATATCAGAATAAATTTTCGATGCAATCCAAGAGTAACTTGGTGGTCAAGTGGCATGCCTACTCAGCTGACATACCATGAGTCACAGATTTGAATCTCTCTTAAGGCAGGGATTTGTTTCAGTGGCTAAGGGTGTCCCTGAGTCCACCAAGCTTGGTATGAGTACCAGACACTAGTTCAGGAAACAAAGGCAGCTAGGCATTGAGCCACACAAGCCACTCAGAGCCTGTGAACGATGCATCACTTGCCAACAGACTAGCAGGGTCTGTGTGTTGTTTTAAGAATGGGATGATGCAAAAATCTTCTGGACAGAAGAAACGTCTACAATGTTAAAAAAAATAATTTTTAATTCAATAATAATTTTATAAATGCTTGGTAATTGATTTTACTTTGAGGCTAAAAAAAACAAACAAAAAACTCCACGATTTCAATGTGAATAAATTTATATTGAAATATTGAATGCCATCTCCAGAGAAACCTGGTCCACCAGAGCCACCAATCACCATGACTGAGTTCACCAAGACAAGCATCACCCTGACCTGGGGTCCAAGCAAGTCTGATGGCGGGTCCCCCATTCTTCACTATGTTCTGGAGAAACGGGAGAGCTGGAAGACCACATGGCAGCATGTATCCAAGGTCAAGGCCGAGGAGGGCAGTCAGAAGTTGGTGCACACCGTCCAGGGTCTCAAAGAAGATCAGGATTACATGTTCCGAGTTTTTGCTGAAAATTCTGTTGGGGCATCAAAGTCTATAGAGACTGTGACACCATACAAACCAAGAAGTCCATTCAGTAAGTCTTAAATAGATATTATTACATTTGAATATTTCTCTTGTTATATCTCTCTGTGTTGGTTATATTATAATAATAAATAAGTGAGAGACAAAATTAACTTTCATTCTTGAAAATTGAATGAATTTTAATTTTTAATTTTATTTTCACTTAAAAGTCAGAAGTCAAAAAGTAAAGCATACATTTAACATTTTTGAGATTTAAAATTTATTTTTTTAATTAAATTTTTATTTTTATTAACTTTATGCACTTGTTGAAGTAAATAATTTGCTGATAACAAAATAATAATCTAATTTGTTATGAAATTTCACTAACAAATCTAATGCTGTCACCAATCAAGTAAGAAAAAATATAAATGATAACCCTTTAAATATCTCTCTAATGGCAAACCGTAATTCTTGCTGAAAAAAATCTTCACTTCCAAAATCAATCTTTTGACCAAATCATAACCAATCAAATGACCAAATCAAAACCAATCATGTGACCTAATCAAAATCAATCATATGACAAAATCAAAATCAACCATTTTACCAAATTGAAACCAATCATATGACCAACTCATAACCAATCATGTGACCAAATCAAAACCAATCACAGATGTGCCTGAAGCTCCTCAAGGACCCATCATAATTGATGACGTAGGTGTCACAAACGTAACCATTAAGTGGAAGCCTCCCCTCAATAGCGGGGGCTTAGACCTCACCGGCTATTACATAGAGCGCAGGGATATCAAATACACCGCCTGGATCAAAGTAGACACAGTCAAACCCAATGTTAACAGCTACTGCATACAAAACCTTCTGGAGGGAAATGAATATGTTTTCCGAGTTTTTGCTGAGAATATTGAAGGCAGGAGTGAACCCTTGGAAACTAAACAAGCCGTTGTCCCTGGCAGACCCCCAGGTTTTTCAAAATACTATTTCCGCTCATCTCTAGAATAGTAAACCCATGTGTGGATTGGATCCAAATATTCCTCTATCAATTCCTCCTCCTAAAAAAAGATATTGCAGATGATTCCTCAAGTTATATCCTCTCTATATAAAATAGTGGAATGTGTTTATCCTTGAATGAAGGTTTTCTTCATAAAATGTTATTGTTTCTTGTAGCTATTCTTCACTTGTCTACCAAAACTTTGTTACTTGAATCCATTCTCTGTTCTTAGCCCCTACCTAATTAGTCATAGCAACCAACAACAACAGACTTTTTAATTTTTCTTATAGGATCATTGATTTCCTCCCTCTCTGGCCTCTCCTCTTTTTTTTTTCCTTCCCCAAAATAGAAACCTAAATTCAAGAACTCCTAAATATTTATATTATTTCCAAGCTATGTCACTACCTGTTTGCTTTGTAAAAATTTCCTAGATATTAAATTTAATTAGACCTTGTAATTATGGCTGTGCAATGCAGTTTTATCCCCCACAGCTTGAAGTATAGTCTTTCTGACTTGATTACCCCTAGAATTGTTATATGAAATATATTTTATGTCTTGATTACCCCTAGAATTATTATATGAAATATATTTTATGTCTTGATTACCCCTAGAATTATTATATCAAATATATTTTATGTCTTGATTACCCCTAGAATTATTATATCAAATATATTTTATGTCTTGATTACCCATAGAATTATTATATCAAATATATTTTATGTCTTGATTGACCCTAGAATTATTATATCAAATATATTTTATGTCTTGATTACCCCTAGAATTATTATATCAAATATATTTTATGTCTTGATTACCCCTAGAATTATTATATCATATATAGGCCTATATTATGTCTTTACTACCCCTAGAATAATTATATAAATATATCCTATGCCTCTACAACCCCTAGTATTATTAAATAATATTATATGTCACGACTAACCCTAGACTTATTATATCAAACTTTTTTTATGTCTTTACTACCCCTATATTTAAATTTTGCAGTTTAACAGCTGATCGTTTTAAAAACTAAAAGTTTTTATGCCTTTTAACAAAAGTATTAAACTGTTTAAGACTTTTAAATTTTCACAATATTTGATTATTCACATAGGAAAGGCTACTGTAGATTTATTTGAGTAAAATGAAGTGCATTTTTTTCTCCCGCCCCCTCCCCACTTTTCTTTTTCTACCATTAGTTCTGTCTGTCCCTTTAAGTTATAGGAAGCTACTAAGCATGAGCATGTTCAACAATAAATGGGGAACTCAATGTTTCAAAATGTATTTTCACATTTTAAATAACTGATTCAGGGTTGTACTGATAGATCAAACATATATTTTCAAAGTTAAATTAACTGTGAAATTTTGTGAAATACACAAGCAATGCACATAGTTTTAAGAATGCTACCTATAAACACTTAACTAAAATATTATTATTAAATACTGAAATGACCTTTGTCTAATCTTGTCATGCAACTTTTATCTTTACAGCTATCTTGTCAAGTGAAAATTCTAATTTTTAAAACTAGGAAGTGAATAATGAATTCTATAGGTTTTTTCTTTTATAAAAATTAATAACATGTCATGGGGTTAAATCTGCCAACAATATTGATTCATAGAATACAAAATTACTGTTACAATATCATTAAATAAATTTGTCCATCCACCAGCTGTTCCCTCCATACCAACTGGACCAATCAGATTTGAGGACCTCACTGAGACCTCTGTTACACTGGACTGGCTCTTGCCTAAAGAAGATGGTGGCACTCCAATCACTGGGCACACCATCAGGATGTCCATCGATGGCCAGGAGTTCCAAGACATTGGTCAAACTGAAGGCAAGACCACGAAACTGAAGGTCAAGGACTTAAGAACTGGATCAAAATATGTTTTCCAGGTGGCTGCTGAAAACAAAGTTGGCAAGAGTAAGACATTGGAATCTGAAACATTGGTACCCCAGAAAAAAGCCAGTGAGTTTATTTCAATTGCAAATTTCAATTTCTCTGCATTGACACAAATATAGTTTTTAGCAAAATCAGTTTAATTAAATATTTTATTACAAGTTTTTAAAAATATTTATCAATCAGTACAGTTGTCCATATTTATTTTTAATCATTGATCATACAAATTAAATTCCAAACTAAATTAATTGCTCTTTTTATCAAACAAATTTATGAAACTTTCTGCCCATGAAGTTTCAATGCATCCTTTACCATTTCAGCCAAGCCCTCAAAGCCCGTGGGGCCAATAGTTGTTTTGGAAGTCACCAAGACTTCGGTCACCATTCAGTGGAAACCACCTGCGGATGATGGTGGGGCTCCTCTGAAGAACTATCTGATAGAGAAGAGGGACGCCACTCGCACAAGCTGGAGCCGTGTTGACAAGATCTCACCTGACATCACCAGCTACTGTGTGCAGAATTTAATAGATGGCTCAGAGCTCTATTTCCGTGTCTTTGCTGAGAACAAGGTTGGCATGAGTGAACCACTTGAGATGGACAAACCAGTCAAGATCAAGAGTCCTTATGGTGAGACCTTTTTCTTGGGGCTTTCTCATTATTATTTGTACACGTATTAAACTTTTTTCAGGCTTTTTAACCAATAATGGATACTTATCTTGATCAAATCCATTGATAAATGATCTGATTATAAAATCTAATTTTTTTTTAATTTAAAAAATGGATACTGTCCTTATCAGAATACAAGGAAAACAAATTATTACAACTGTTTAAAAAAATGGCGATGAGTTAATGTTTTTTTTTAAAAAAAAACTATTACTGATTTCTGGGACTAATTCTTATTATTTCAATGAATGAAACGGACATAGTTGTTAGGTTTTCCTACATTTCTTTCCCTCTATCGCAGATGTACCGTCATCTCCATTGGGGCCAGTCAAAGTGACAGATGTCACTGACAAGACTGCCCAGCTGTCATGGAGCCCCCCTGAGTCAGATGGAGGCCTGTCGGTCACTGGTTACCTCATCCAGTACAGAGAAACAAGAAGATCAACCTGGACCACATTCAAGGAGCTGAAAGCAGATGAGACTTCAGTGACACTCACTGGTCTTGTGCCAGATAATGAATACATAGCTCAAATCATAGCCGTCAACAAAGAGGGCCAAAGTCAGGGTCTCCTCTCTGAACCCATTAGACCACAGAAAATATTGGGTAAGTTTTTTGTCTGTGTTCCATGTTTTTAGTATTTACATAGACTACTATAGAATTTGGTGTCTGTTTAGGAAGGGACTCTAAATTGTTTCAAATATTTTATAGCAATCACCCTATAAGCTCAGGTAGTCAGAAGCATATTTTTTGTCACTGCAGAAACATAATTTGTTGAGGTTTATATGAGGCCTCAAAAAGTAAATTGAAATTATTTTTTTAACTAAAAAAATGAGGAATGATTGTTTTATTATTAGTTCTAATTACATGGGGTGATGTTTATTGCTATGATTAAGCAAATTCTTTGAGAAGTGGGGAACTTAAATGGTTTCATTTATTCTGAAGAAAAGAAAGACTCATAGAAGAAAAACATGATTACAGTCATTAAAAATATGGGTCTTATTTGTATTATTTTGAGCTGCCATAAACAGGAAATGGATTATTTTTAAATAACTTTTTTGGATACTTTGGATTTCACCGCAGCTAAGTTCCTTCATTTTATTTTTTATTTTTATTTTCGTTTTATTTGTGTATTGTATGTTTGTTGATAAAGGCTCTTTGCCGAAACGTTCGCTGTTTTGTTACGTCCGGTCAGGCTAACCCTTACCTTGTTTACGTCTTTTCCATTTAAGTAAGTGTATGTATATTTTACTTCCAGCCACACCAAGCGCCCCACAATCACTTCATGTGAGAAACATTGGAAAAGACAATTTAACCTTAGAGTGGTCAGCCCCTGAAAGTGACGGAGGCTCCAGGATCAAGAAATATATCATTGAGAAATCTAAGAAGAGCTCAGATGAATGGGAGAAGGTGAATAAATTAGACATCAATTATGCATTTAAATTTGTATTTTTAAAATTGATCTTTAGTTTTTTTATTTGACCACACATATTTTTTAAAAACAAAACAATTAGTGCATTATAATGAGTTGTTTATATTTTGTTTGAATAAATAAAATATATGAAATCCATGAAAATCATGAGAAAAAAACCTGAAAAGTTCGGAAATGTTATACATGATACACAAACTAATCGTTTGATCAAAACAATAAATTAAAGCTTTATTAATTGACTATTACACAAATATTAACATAAAATTTACATAATATAATTCATAATATATCATGAAAAAATAATAATTAAAGAAAGATATAAAAACAGAAATAGAAAGAAGAAAATTGGATACAATTACATAACAAGAACACAGGACATAAGAAACGGAAAGGCGTATCAAAAGTTACAGTTGAAACCAATACTAGGAAAATGTTAAAATGCTGTACAAATGCAATATTTCCTATAGAGCTGTGGAAATTATCGATTAATTTCTCGATTAATCGGTAAAAGTTTTTATCGATTAAAATTATTTTAATCGATAAAATAGTGATTAAATTTAAAGAAAATGTTTTAAACATTTTTTACGATTTGTTAATAAATAATTAATTATTTATAATTAACAATAGTTAGCTTTATTTACCAACAAACTTCTCCATTGAAAAAAAAAAAGATTTTTAAAGTGTAAACTTTAAAATAAAGCTTTTTTTATAAGGAAAATAATATAAAAAATTAAACATTGTTTTACTTTATTAACAATAACAAAATTTAAATTCATTGTTGAACTACTTATATTTTAATTAAAAAATGTCAATTGCCTGTTTTTGTTATTTCCCTTGAAAATTTCAGTTTGATAACGTCATACATCTTATTTTTAGCTTTAATAAAATTATCGATTAATTATTCGGTAATCTTTCAAAAGTTACGATTAAATTTAAATTAATCGATAACAGCCCTAATTTCCTACTGAATTACTGTATTTTCTTAAAAAAGAATGAATAGAATATTTATTATTTTTAAAGTAAAGATGCAATCTGAATTCTAAAATTCTTATCTACACTACATATTACTTCAGTGGATAGCTAGTGCAATCTGAATCCTAAAATTCTTAAACTATTATATGTATTATTCTATCTACAATACAGATTACTTCCGTGGATAGCTAGAGCAATTTGATTCCTAAAATTCTTTACACTATTCTATATATTATATGTATTATTCTATCTACACTACAGATTACTTCAGTGGATGGCTACAAGAGCTTCTTACTTGTATCAGACCTGCAGCAGGAGGTGGAGTGGCTGTTTGCTGTTTCAGCTGAGAATGATGTTGGAGTGGGTGAGAGAGCAGTCACATCAAAGGCTGTGAAGCTGGACAAACCTATCAGTAAGATGTTAACAAATACATAGTCATTTATATAACACCTATGCAGTAGTGAATAACTCTTCTTTAGACTAATTTATTAATTCTTTAAATATAATTTATTGATAGATTCCCATGATTTGAAATCTTTGATGTAATTTTTTATTTTTTAATAATTCTTGAAAACAACTTTTCCTATTTTGAAAAGAACACCAAAATGTTAAGTGTTAAAAAATTTTAAACAGCAAACACTTATTTTAAAGTATTATTTTTTTCTCTGTAAAATTTGATCACTTGGTAATGCTTATTTTTTATAAAACAATAATTTTGTGAACAATGTATATTTAATATATTTTATGAAAACTCCATTCTCCATAAATATTTATTTAAATTTTTTGTTACAATCATACAAAAATTTAACAACACATTTTATAAATTTTTATTTTCAGACCCTCCATCTGCTCCAGAAGGCCCCCTGACTTTCTCAGAAATCACCAAGCGCAGTGCTAAAGTTTCTTGGAAACCAAGCAAGGATGATGGCGGTGCTCCTATCTCTCACTACATTGTTGAGAAGAGAGATGCTTGGAAGAGCACCTGGCTGCCAGTGGAGAGAATAAGTGGGGACAAACTCACCTGTGAACTCACACACCTGCAGGAGGGCCAGGAAATTTTCATCCGTGTTGTTGCAGAGAATGTAGCTGGCCAATCGAAACCCTTGGAGGGAGATAACCCAGTTGTTCCAAAATCACCATACAGTAAGTAATTCCTACTTGCATGTTTGTTCAATATCTAGTGAGGAAAATGAAAAATGATTTTAAAGGCCATTAATTCAAGCTGCTCATTTTTAGGCAATTTAATAAAATGGAATTAAATTTTTATCTCTAGTTAAACTCATTTAATCAATACATAGTACATTTATGTTCTTTTGCGTTACTCTCAGACAAACCTGGTGCGCCAGAGAATCTCAAGGCTACTGAGGTGACCTCCAGTGGGGCCAGCCTGCAATGGAAACCCCCGACAGAGACAGGGGGCCTGCCAATTACATCCTACCTTGTGGAACGTCGTGACAAACGCTGGGGCTCATGGATTAAAGTCGGCACAACCAAAAGCACCACCATCGATGTGTCTGCTCTGCTTGAGGGCGCGGAATACTTCTTCCGAGTAGCTGCAGAAAATGAAGAGGGTCTGGGACCATTTGCTGAAATGACAGAAGCCATTATTCCAGTTAAAGAACCTGGTAGGTTTTTCATAGAAATAATTTGGTAAAATTTCACATAGCCTTCTAAGAGATAAATACATTTTAATAAAACATTTTTGGCCCCATAGAAATTAAAAAATGTTTTTGATATTGAGATTTGAGTTGGACTTTCTGAGCTTGATGGAAATATCTGTTGATTCTTGTAATTCAGAGGCACCCGAGAGGCCCATTGGCCCCATTCGTTTCAGTAATGTCGAGGCAACAAGCCTTATCATGGAATGGCTGCCACCACGGGAAAACGGTGGTGCTCCCATTACTGCATACAAGGTGGAGGTCAGCTCAAAGCAGGACATATGGACAGAGGTCACCATCACCGACGCCGATGTTACCAAAATCAAGGTCAAGGACTTGACTGAAGGTCAAAAAGTCTGGTTCAGAGTCACGGCCTTCAATAAAGTTGGCGCCAGCAAACCCTTAGATTCTGATTCAGTGGTTCCACAGAGACAGAGAGGTGAGAGGGAATAAGAGTGTTGGATATTTGGCTTTCTATATTATATATTAAAAAGAGAAACAAAACCATTTGAACTTGAGCTTATTTCATATTATCATGGATGAAATGATAATAGATTGCCAAATACTTGAATGCAAATTTTTAAAAATCTAATAAGATGAGAAACAATTTTAACCTTTGAGGTAATCTAGACACATATAATGTTAATGTGGATTGATTTTTAAAAACACCATCTAAATATATCTAAAAAAAACGTACCTCTTTCTAGCACCGCCAAGTCCTCCATCCAGACCAATCACAGCAAAGGCTCTCACCAGGGATTCTGTATCTTTGGAATGGGGAGCCCCAGAAGATGATGGTGGTTCTCCCATCACAGGGTACATCATAGAGAAACGTGAGGCCCTGAGGATGAACTGGGCCCGGGCTGAAAAGACCTTCACAGATGCCACAAATGTCAGTATTAAAAACCTCATTGAAGGCAGCGAGTTCTTCTTCCGGGTGGCCGCTGTCAACAAGCAGGGCACCAGTGATTTCTTGGAGATGGACAGACCTGTAATGGTCAAATCTCCATTTGGTGAGTTGGCCATAGGTTTTACAAATCAATCACCTTTATTGCATACTGTTTTTAAGCAAGGCTCTCTCAACTTCAGATGTAACTGAAACCATTCAGAACCTTTTGTTAAATCCTCATCATCTCTAGAATTATTTTCCTTAATGATCTCATCTGGGGCATTGCTTGAAAAGCTCTCTGCAGATCTTTTCAATTCATCTCCTAAATTTTGGAATCAATTTTTACAGACAATGTCCTTAATTGAAAAAGTAATTGTGGCATTAAGGGTAATACATATATTAATGTTTGTGTACATTTATGTTGCAGAAGTACCATCACCCCCTGAGGCACCCCTTAAGATCACAAGCTTGACCCAGGAATCATGTGACCTGGAATGGTCACCTTCCAAACACGATGGTGGCTCAGCTATTCTCAACTATGCCGTCGAGATCCGTGAGTCTCGCCGCTCCATGTGGGGCCGTGCGGGTGTCACCAAAGGGCCAGTCACAAAGTTCACTGCACGAAATCTTGTTGTAAACAATGAGTACTTCTTCCGCATCAGAGCGGTCAATGCTGAGGGTGAGAGCCAACCACTAGAGGGCACAGAGTCAGTGACTCCAAGAATCAAGCAAGGTAGGTCCACCTTTTCATTGGGTTACTTGTATACTTGTCCTGTCAATCAAGGTAGGTCCACCTTTTCATTGGGTTACTTGTATACTTGTCCATTCAACATTTGTATCGTGAGAAAAATGAGTGGTTGAGAGGAGGCCATGTTATGGAAGTAAGTGACAGACCAGAATGCATTGGAAGACAGTAGCTGAGAGTAAAAGTGTAGACCTGAGAGAGATAGATGGTTGTGTTTGAATTCTCTCATACAATTTTAGCCTTGTAAAATTGTACATAAGTTGCTAAATTAAACTTATTTTGTGATTACTGAGGATTCCAATTTTATTATTGTGAAGTAAATATTGTTGTTAAATAACACTAACAAGAAAACGGGAAAACAAACCGTTACAACATTCAGCAATATCAAGTAACTACTTTGTTTCATTAAAACTGTAAACAAAATATAATTTCTGAAATTATTTTATTTTAAATAAACCAATAATTGTTTATAATTTCTATTTCATTAAACTATTAAATGTGATTACTTCTATTGAAATTTTCTGAAAATATTGTTTAGTGCATCATAAGACATTCTTATCAACTGAATGATATTCAGAGCCCTGTATTTTATATCAATGTTCTGATGTTACAGAGTCATAATTTGGGACAGTCTTATTTCTTTTCTTAATGATTTCAGAACCTCCAGGCAAACCAAAATCTGTCAGTGTTCCTAAGACGACAGAGGATGGGTTGATTGTGGAATGGACATCACCTACAAATGATGGCGGTGCCAAGATTAAGAAATACGTTGTGCAGGTAATTTTACTCATTTCAACTGTCTTTAGTGTCTGTTCCACTGTGACAAAGTATCAAGATGATACTAAAATGTTGACATGAAGTTTTGAGCTAAGTAACTAAACCGTCCCCAGATGAGGGAAGACACACCTTCCTCCCAGTGGACAGATGTCGGAACAACAGACAGCTTCAAGACCAACATCACAGTGCCCAACCTGGACATCAACAAGAAGTACAAGTTCCAGGTCGCTGCTGAAAATGAAGTTGGCCTCGGAGAATTCCTGGAGACTGACCGGCCTGCTGGCCCGACTAAGATTATAAGTAAGGATGTGAAACTGTGTTCCACTTGATCAACGCAATCCTGCTGAGATAAAAATTGGCTTGTGTTTAGTTCACTCTATGAAAATGATGTTAAATTTTGATATTTTATACATCTTTCAGTCAAAAAAATTTTTTGAAATACAATTTCAGAGGCACCCACACCACCTGAAAACCTGCGAGTCAATGAAATCCAGCGTGATTCCGTGAGCATTGCCTGGGATCACAGTAAGAGTGACGGGGGATCTCCTGTCACCAACTACATCGTGGAGAAGAAGGAGAGCTGGAAGTCATCATGGGCTCATGTGGACAGGGTAATTACAAAACAAAGAATCATTCTGGAACAAATTATATATATATATATTTTTTAACATTACAGAAGTTCCTACTATTGCAGAAGATTCTTGCGTCCTATGTTCTGATAAGAACTCACAGACACACCAAACAAGCCCACAACCGAAAATTTCCACTTGTTTCCACATCAATGTACATGTGTTGTTTCTATCTTCAGGTGAAATCTGTTGTTACATCTACTGAAGTGCTTTACCTGACAGAGGGCACCTCTTATGAAATCAGAGTTATGGCAGAAAATGTTGCTGGCATCTCTGAACCTGCAGTTCTAGATGAACCCATTATTCCACAAAGTCAATATAGTGAGTGTCTATGAAATAATATGGGCAAATGTTATTATCTTTTTTTCTGATTGCAATGATGTACTTTAAATTAATCATACTGTAAATATCAAAGATTGTCAGAAAAGCTTTTTACCCCAAAAATGATCAAATTACTCCTGACTTAAAATAAATGTGGTTAGATGCTGTATCAAAATAAACCAGGAAGAATTGATGAAAGATAAGTGAAGACTTGGTGGTCACTTCTCCTGGTTCTTGTCATCAAAGTTAAACATATGCTGCACACTAAATAACTCAAGTATGCAATGTATTTTCTATGACAGAGCCACTAAATAACTCAAGTATGCAATGTATTTTCTATGATAGAGCCACTAAATAACTTAAGTATGCAATGTATTTTCTATGACAGAGCCACTAAATAACTAAAGTAAGCAATGTATTTTCTATCACAGAGCCTCCTTCAGCCCCTGTTGGTCCTCTTGAAACCAAGGACGTCACCAGCACAACAGCCACCATCTCATGGAAACCACCAGAGAAGGACGGTGGACTTCCTATCAAGAGATACACCATTGAACGTAGAGATGCCAAGAGGCAGGCCTGGATGAAGGTATGGTATTTTATCTTCCTGGTTATCTGTCTATTCTTAATGGGCTTATATTTTCTGTCATCGCTTGAATTGAAAAAAAAAAAATTAAATTAATGACAATCTGTATTCTGTTCTTTTCATTGCAGGTTGATTCAGTTAAACCAACTGTTCTCACTTATGAAGTGACAGGTCTCATGGAGGGAAGCAACTACATCTTTAGAGTTTTTGCTGAAAATGCAGAAGGTGTTAGCCCCCCTCTAGAGTCTGACATTCCCGTCACCTGCCGTAGAGCACCAGGTCAGATTTTTCCAACTCTTTGTAACTGTTGATCAATTGGAACAAACTTTAAAAATCTCCTTAAAGTGTTACTGAAAAGATTTGCTCTTTTAAAAGGATCGTGTTTTCTAGGTCCAATCATTGAAAAGAAATTTATATGTTCAAATTATGATATTGGTCTCCTTACCCAAATGTTTTTTTACCTACAGAAAAACCAGGATCACCATCTGGAAAACTAAGGGCAAGTAAGATTACACCAGACTCTGTAACTCTTGACTGGCTGCCTCCCTTGGATGATGGTGGCTCCCCCCTGACTGCCTACATCATTGAGGCAATGGACAGCAAATCTAATGGCAAGTATTTCACAAAAGTGCAGCCCGTTGTTTTTTGTGTTTATTTTCTACTTGCCATGGATCAATTTCTGTGAAATGTGAGGTCTAGAGTGCTCCATTGAAAAGTTGTCCTTCTTATCTTCTAGAATGGAAGACCGTGGCTGAGGTTGACCCCGACGCCACACGCCAGCTTGTCCGAAACCTGACAGAGGGAGAGAACTACAGGTTTAGGATCTGTGCTCAAAATGCAATCGGCCGAAGCAAACCAGTTGAGACTGAAACCACCATTGTTCCCTCCAGGCCTGTTGGTACGTTTAGAATGAGAAACATGCAGGTCCTATTGAAATAATTTTGTTGTCATTTTATTTGTTATCATGCGATTTTTGGCTGTTCGATATTATCCTGATTTTTTAAAACAAAATTCTCAGAACCCCCTGGTGCTCCCAGAGGTCCCCTAAAGGCAGAGAATGTCAGCAAAGACTCAATTAATCTGTCCTGGCAAGCCCCACTAGATGATGGGGGATCACCTGTAAGTACAGTGCGTCAAAGGGGAAGGTGGTTGAGTTCTGAATTCTTCAATATTTTAAGAATTTTTTAATAAACAATAAGGATTGTAGTGTTTCATGAAGGAAAGCTGTTGATGAAATTTAAGGATTTTTGAGTTTAGCTAGAGTTTTAAATGATTGTTGATCAAAATACAGGGCCATGTTTTAATGAGAACTGAATTATATTGAAACCAAACAGTGCTTTTGAACAGTGCGGTTCTCTCTTATTCTAGGTCACAAACTACATAGTGGACAAACTGGACATCCAGAGAGGCGGCTGGGTGAGGGCGGCCCGTGTCCCGGCCGACAGCACAAACTACCTGGTCAGTGGCCTTATCCCTGACCATGACTACAACTTTAGGGTCTATGCTGAAAACAAGATTGGGGTTGGGGAACCACTGGATATGAAGGCTTCAGTCAAATGCAAGAGTCCCCACAGTAAGTTGTGATTTATTTAGTGCCTTTTCTCATGTCTGATGGGAACCTGCTGAAAGTTGGCTTGTATCTTGCTTTGCTTTCAGAGTCATTTATTAGTTGTCTTAAAACAAGAACTATTTTATTCCATAAAAGCACAACTTCTCTCCCAAACAGATGTTCCATCTTCCCCACGAGACATGATCATATCAGAAGTCACTGATGAATCTGCCCAGATTGAGTGGTCTGCCCCTGAAAGTGATGGTGGTGCTGAGATCCTTGGGTACCTCGTCGAGAAGAGAGAAGCTGGACGCCAACAGTGGACCAGAGTGGGACACACAGATGCAAAAACGATATCTATCAAGGCCCGCAACCTGCTGGAAGGAAGGCCATACACCTTTAGAGTCCTGGCTGAGAATCAGGAAGGTCTCAGTGAGCCACTCACACTTCTGAAGCCCATCACACCAGAGAAGCCAATAGGTAATATGATCTTAGAGCCAGGGACTGTTAACTGGTAATTAGTGGCTCTGAAATCAAACAAATCTGGGCTTAACTTGCTGGTGTGTTGTCGTTTGAATTGTTTTTGTTTCTCAAATTTGTTCTTTAATAATTAAAATCTAATTATTTCATTTTCAGAGCCCCCGGGTGCACCACAAAATATTGAATGCATTCGCATTGATCGTGAATCAGTCACCCTAGAATGGGAGAAGCCCAGATTTGATGGCGGTGCACAAATTACCAACTATATTGTGGAAAAACGTGAAGGTAAAGCTGCATCGTGGATTACAGCGGCAGATACTGAGTATGCCACATGCAAGTGTGTGGTCAAGAACCTGATTGAAGGATACGTCTACGAGTTACGTGTCTGTGCTAGGAACTCAGCTGGGCTCGGAGAGCCTGGATACCTCAGGGCATCTGTCGTACCCTCTAAACCTTTGGGTAAGCTTCCGGTTGTTTAAATTTGATGATCTATTCATGGTGAGGGGCTAATGGTGAAATTAGTTTCTCAATCAGATGAATTGTTTAGCACAATATCCTATAGTTTCTCAATCAGATGAATTGTTTAGCACAATATCCTATAGTTTCTCAATCAGATGAATTGTTTAGCACAATATCCTATAGGTTCCCAATCAGATGAATTTTTTAGCACAATATCCTATAGGTTCCCAATCAGATGAATTGTTAAGCACAATATCCTATAGTTTCTCAATCAGATGAATTGTTTAGCACAATATCCTATAGTTTCTCAATCAGATGAATTGATTAGCACAATATCCTATAGGTTACCAATCAGATGAATTGTTCAGCACAATATCCTATAGGTTCATACAACCTCTCAAAACGGTCAGCAGTTACAAGGAAGCAGCTAAAAACAGTAATTAAATTTTTGCAGACAAACCATCAGCGCCAGGCGGGCCTTTGGAAATCAGTGACATCACAGAAGACTCTGTGACCTTGGCCTGGGACAGACCAAACACAGACGGAGGCAGCCCTGTCACCAACTACATCATTGAAAAGTCTGATATGAGGCGCCCCAAATGGGTGCGGGTCGACTCCATCCCATCAGATGAAACAACCTTTAAGGTGGGGCAAAGTTTACTTTCAAAAGCCAAACTTTTTAAAGCTGACATTTTGTTTCTAGAATTTTGGATAGAATTTAATGTAACTGCAATACGCAGGAACTGAATTATTTTTACTGTTGTTGTATTTACAGGTCCAGAATCTCTTGGAAGGTGTTGAATACAAATTCCGCATCATTGCTGAGAACAAAGTGGGTCTCAGTGAGCCCTTGGAGTCTGACAAGGCTGTCAAACCCAAGAGTCCATATGGTTAGTAGAGATGGAAGCACACTGGCACTGTTTGTATTTTAAAGTTAACACATTAGATTGGAGTTGAACTTGTGACTTGAGTTGAATTTATTTCATGTGAACCTCAGCCCTTGCACACGTAACACATTAAATGTCATTTTGTCCCTACTCTGTTCATGGCGTATCATATTGTCAGCGTCATCTAGGTTAGGAACTCCTGAGCGTTAATAGTCTCAGCTATTAAACACATTTGGTTCAATACCAGTCAGCCCCATCTAATTTTATGGTATACTTATATGTCATATAATACTATCCATTCTGTCCTCAGGGCCACCCTACAGTCCTGTTGGACCAATCAAAACTCTCCAAATCACCAGGGACTCTGCCACCATCCAATGGCAGCCCCCAGCATCAGATGGAGGCTCACCAATCACAAGTTACGTGGTTGAACGCAGGGAGGAGGGCAAGAGAGCGTGGATGTACTGCGGCCGCACTGATGCCAATGTCAACATCTTCACGTGTGCTGCCCTGTATGAGAACCAAGAATACTATTTCAGAATCTATGCAGAGAACAAATATGGTCGCAGCAAACCTTTAGAGTCTGAAATAGCTGTCATCCCTAAGAGAGTGTTTGGTGAGTAGGAAAATGTGTTCTGTTACAGTCATTCAAATATGTGACAAAAAGAATCTGAAACAGGAATTTCATCTCTGAAACAAGCTAACAAAGCTATTTTTTTAAAAGTGATGCCATGAGTAACTGATCTAAATAAGTTTCTGGATCTACATGCCTGGCTTGTAATTTGGCTTAGTTTCAGAATTTCTTTGTCACATCTCCACATACCTGTTCCATTTAGAGTGTAGATATAATGTCAGGAGAGATTTGAGAGCTTGATGTAAAATTGGTGCACATGAAAATTGCATAGGGCAAAATTAAAACCTGTGGAAACAAAAAGTTTCATAAAAATACTTCCAGTTCAGTGACATTAGTTAACATAAAGGTTGTCATGCAAGTTTACGTCAAGCTTGTCTGCTTTCTTGCTGCAGATAGGCTACTCTGTTACTATAGATGACCTTTCCTCCCATTGCTGTGATACCTTGACCCAACCTTTGGACTAGGGTCACTCATAGTCAAACTAGTTTTGTTCACGGACCATTCTTATATTTAAACCATGACAATGAGTGTCAAGGGAGATAATTGCCCCTTTTCTACTCATGTTTTAATCAAAGATGGCCCATTTCTATCACTTTTCCTAAATATTTAAATAAATTTCAGGAAAATGTTACAAGCTAAATTAACCAGTGAATCTTTTTAGAATAATTAAATAGAAACTAACATTTCAAGTTAATGTCTACTTTCATTTAGTATTCTCTTCTTGCAATAAATGTTCAAACTACAAAATGTGTTGAAAAGTTCTAAATGTTTAATATCTTTCAATTCTTTTTAAATATTGCAAACTTGTGATTTTCTTTAGATAGTTTAGAATATGTTTGACTTTTTAAAAGTAGATCTTAACTTCCTCCTGCCTTACCTTCCGACTTTCCACTTTACCCTACATTGGCATTCATTGGCTGGTGATGATACCTGACTTTATCATAAATGTTGGTTTTCAGAAGCAGATGTTACATTAATTTTGATAAATAACTACTTGAAGGCTACACTAATGTTTCATTAAATCAACAACAGGAGATCTGGTTTATCTGGCCATTTCAGTAAAATTGCATGTTATTTATTGTTATGCAATAAATATAGGGAAAAGATAATATTGGTAAGTTTAGAACAGGAGAAAAATACATGAACTTAATTTAGGATGATGACTTTTACACAATTTGTGTGTTGTTACAATTTTTATATATATATTTTTTTTTGTTAGAACATGTATTTAAAATTAAATATTACCTCCAACTGGAATGTCCAAAACAGTAGAATGCATTTCAAATAAGTCTTAAGCTTATGGATGGCATGACCTGACTTTGAATATGCATGTGTTGTGTTGCTTGCTTAGCATTTTTTTTCCTATTTAACTATCATAAAGAATTTGCAAAAAAAAAAAATAATTTAAAATTACATATTTTAAAAAAAACAGCATCATGAATTATTTAAAATTACTCTAACTTATATAAATGAATATAAATTAAATTAATTTTCACTTTCCATTATTAAATCACACAATTTTTTAATTTAAATAAATGGTTTTGTTTTCACTCCCAAATCTTCATGTTTGCAAATTCTAAATCAAGAAAAATATATGCAACAATGACTTTGTATGCAATACTAAAAAAGAACTTTTTATTTTACCGCTGGCAATCTTAAAATGTATGAAAACCAAAGAACAAAAAATTAATCCTCAACTTATCATACAAGGCCATTGGTTCTAAATAGATGGATTTTATTCTTCTATTTTTTGGTTGAGCTGTTGTTCTGTCCCTAATTCCTTAATCCCCACCACCCCATCCCCAAATCAAAACTAGTATTTAATATTTTTAAAATCTGTTATGTCTAGAATGCTAACTTTAGAACAAGGTATTGTAATTTATTTAAATGCCAACTTGTAATTTAAATTATTTGTCATTGCTTTTGCTATAATTTTAACTGTCATTTTTTGCACAGATAAAGTAATCATAAAATATGCAGTATGTTTATTGAAGCTAATAGAACTCAATATTTCTATATTAATCTCAATTAATTCCCAATTATTGTAATTAAAATTATGAACCAAGTAAAGTACAGATGACCTAATGTTGTTTTTGCATTAATTTTTTATAACATTAACATATTTAAATTAACAATTAAACCTATTATAATAACCTTATTTTTAAGGCAATATTAAATTGTCAAAACGACTACGGATATCTGGCAGGTGATAAGCACATAGAACAGTTCAGTAAGACTTTGGACTGTAACCTTGAAAATTGTATTTTCTAACCAGAATATACCGGCCTGACCTGGTTCAGAGAAGCCAGCTTACAGCCATGCATAGAAGTCTACATGACACAGAATTTGAGCAGATTTGAATATTTTTACAGAGTTTATGCTGACAATCCATTAAGTTCTGTTTGGGACACAATTGACCTTAGCTCAATAGAAGGCAGATTTTAGACTTGAAGGGAAGGCTCAAAGTTTGAATATTCTATAAAATGAAGTTATTTTTTAAAATAATCAAAACCTGGATCGAGATGTTAAGATATTTTTTACATTAATATTTTATAATGCCACTTGTTTTTGTTTTAAAAAAGTGTGACACTGTGTTACTACTAAAGGAACTTTGTTTTGTTGAAAATGTCTGGTTTTTTAACTAAACTTTTTTTTAAAACGATGTTTTTTTAAAAAAAAAACAATTTGTGGGTGTTGTACTAAAACTTTTGTTCAATGAAGTCATCAAATGGAGATTTTAACATCTGTTTATTTGTGTTGTTTTTTCTTCTATATTAATTGTATAACATTGCTTTTATTGGAAGGAAGGATTTATGCTTTTGTGCCAGTAACACTGTGTTTTGTGACATGCTTAACTAAAACAAGTTAATAAGCTTTGAATTTGATAATTTTCAATTATTGCAGCTTTGCTAGCAAACATTTAAAGTTTCATAACTTATTTAATTTAATAATATAGTTGTTGAGTGTCATCTGTTAATTTGAAAATAATTTTCAGTTATATTCTGAGAATTTAGCAAATGGTGAAGGGAACTAATGCAGCTCAATTATACACTAATTTTTTATTTAAAAAAAAAAAAAGAAGAAAATGGTTTTAAAATATGTTGATACTTTGGATTAATCAGGGCACTTGTGGATTTGATTTCACATTTTTTTAAAAAGGGAAAAGTTATTTTTTGTCTTCAAATCGATATTTTTTCCCCCAACTGAAGGGCAGTCTTGCATTTAAAGAAATTTTTTCCCAAAAGTTTAACCAAATATCTAAAATAATATCAGAATAAAATAAAGAGACAAATTGAGTGTATATATTTTTCATCAATATATTCTTCAAGCATGTTTCTTTTTATTTAGTTTCCCCCACTTCTTTCAGTTTTAGTTTCAGTCCTATACACTTTCCATTCAAGGAATCATGATGATTACATTATATAAATGAAGTGATACATATATTGAAATAACTATTTTTAAGTTAACTATTCATGTTTTACATTTTTTTTTTGTTGGTTGACATAAAAATATTATAAGTATCTTTTAAAGTTAAAATATAACTGTTTCATGATTATTTTCTAAAATAAAACTTTTTGAAGTATAAGAAATATATTTGCCCATCTTTTTTATCCATTACTACTTTTAATCCAAAGTATCAGACATTTTCAATGTATAAATAAATCTATGTAACCAATAACCACACACAAAATAAATTAAATAAATCAATGATTATCTCAGGTATATAGTTTAATTGGACATTCATTAAGTATAATTGTTAAATGTCTCAATCACATAGGGAATAAAATTAAATTTATTTACTTTAAAAAAATGTTCATCAAAAACCCATAATTAAAATGGTTTGAAAAGCAAACTTGCATGAGAATGCTTTGGATTTAATGAAACAGGGGTGAAAGTAGATAAATATATTTTACAGAAGAATGCAATTTTACTTTCACCCCTAGATTTAAATAAATGTCCAATTGTAGCCACCCTCCACAGTGTAAATAAATGAATCCAAATAAGAAATAAATGTTTTCATTGTAAATAAGCTGTATATTAATAATCCTTGATATTTATTTTTGTTTCGTGAGTTACATTTTGTAATACCAGGTTGGATTAATATTAAATAGGTCCTGTTTTGATGAAACTCCCCAAATTAGTTAAGGATACAGGCATTGGTTGCCAGTGCATAACTTGACTTGACCCGGTTCTTATTGTTATTTTACCCCAGCAAACTAAAAGAAAATATGTAAAATAATTGTAGTAATTTTCAGAAATGTAAGCATATTTTTTGTAGTGTTTACTATTGAATCTTACTCTTAAATGAAATGTAGTTCTTTCGTCTTTACAGTGTGTGGTCACAAAAAACATAGACCTATTTTAAACTGCTATACAAGCAATATCAAGACATTTTTTAAAAAACTTCTCTTTACTAGATAAAAAAATAGAAACATTCCCTGAATAAACTTATTATAAACTGGACACGTCTTTTGTTCATTACTTCCATGTGAAACTTATTTACTATTTGGTTATTGCTCAACAAGCAAACCCATATCTTTTGGAATGCACAAACAGTTTACACAACACTTGGAGTAGCTGAGTTTAATTTTTTTTTTCTGATGAACAAGTTGACTTAAATTAATGTGTGTCAGCTAACATTAGTGGTATCATCATCAAGCCTTTGAAAAGGTGCCTTCAACTTTCATACATGCATCTTTTCTACTTTGAAAAAATTCCTATATCTTTCTGCACTTTTTTTGTATCATCTAAATTAAATATCTTTAATCTCTCTTTAAACTGTTCCTAAAATGTGTTGACATTTATTGAATGGTACATGAATAGTCTGATTTTAATTATTTGGCAATGCTATCAGCTTCATGGAAGGCTTAAGAGAAATTTTAGTTTAGAGGACTTTACTTTAAGTCTTAATTTTGTCATAAATATATACATCCTATTATTTTATTTATTTACACAATAAAATTTAACTTATTTTTAGTTTCAATTATTTACAGAGGATTCACATATATAGCCTATGAATTATGTCTACATCATATGCACACATATTTGTGTGTATATAATAGGGCATTGAGACATACACATAATTTACTATAGCTTTAAGTCCAGTTTGTTTTTGGATCAATAATCAAAATTTCAAAATGAGGTAATGATACAGGTGGTTTTCTTGGTCAAGTCAATTTGTCAAACATTTTGCATGAAGTCATGTAAACATAATGGAAATTTAAAAACATTTTTAAATTTTGAGAAAATCCCTAAATTTTGCATAAAACATTGATTCAAGTGCCCAAACAGTTCAGAAAATGTAACTTTTTAAAATTTCAAGTTAGAGCAAACATATAAATTTTTTTAAAATCAATACGCACTAACTAAAATATAAGAATAGTTTAAGTGTTAAGTACGGTCAAGTCAAATTTAGTAACATTTAATAACACATTTCCTACTTTTTTCACATACAAGCATATGAAGTAAATAAATATTGGAAAACAATTTGTTTAGGTCTGTCCAGATTTTTATTTAAAGCTTAAACATTTTTTTTCACATACTGTGTAAGTAAATGGCATTTAATTTAATTTGGTCAATACAGTCTTAAAATTAGGGAGAAAGTGTGTATTGATTTTATGGCAAGTAAACGTACAGAAAATTGGATCATCCTTTCCAGCGAATAAATGTTTAATTCATGAAGCACCATTTACTTGGAATATAGATAAACCATCAGCACCTGCACACTTGAGAGCAGAGAAGATAGACCGGGACTCCCTGACTCTTGTGTGGTCCCCTCCTGAAGATGATGACGGGACCATCACCAAGTACATCTTGGAGCAACGCTCT
Organism: Radix auricularia; assembly: GCA_002072015.1. Taxonomy (NCBI): domain Eukaryota; kingdom Metazoa; phylum Mollusca; class Gastropoda; family Lymnaeidae; genus Radix; species Radix auricularia. The sequence goes on along the minus strand of MUZC01000195.1, from coordinate 268,805 downwards.
GCAGATTCTGACAAGTGGGAAAAGATCGGGGAAGTTTCTGGCAAAACTAAATGGTTCTTGGTCAAGAACCTACCACCTGTGAGTTACTGTGTTGGCTAACTTGTGTCCCTGTAATACATTTCAGAGTGATTTATCCTTAATGTATTAGGGAGGTTATAATAGACCTTGGCCTAAAAATGTTCAGTTGTTATGGTTTGTGAAATACTTGAATCATTACTTTGTTTCCATTTTAAAAAATCAAATAATTACAGAACTGTTTTATCTGGCTAGTGGGGTTCACAGTATAATGAAACACATTGTAAAAAAATTATTTAAAAAAAACAAAAACCACTCATGTGTCATTTGCGAAATAAATGTATTTTTGGGCTGTGATACTATTTTATAGCAGGTATTCAGTTTGTCTCAAAGTAACTACATTTATAGATCTGAGAACTATTTTCTATTTCAGGGCCAGTCTTTTGTTTTCCGTGTTAGTGCTGAGAACCCAGCTGGCCGCAGTGAGCCAACAGAGCTGTCCAGCCCAGTGTCACTCAAAGTTGTCAAAGGTAAAATCAAATAACAATTTTTTACAAATATTTCTGACTTCCTTTTTGCATGAATCTTTTTTTAAAAAAAGTCTGTACACGCCTGCCCCATTTTATTCATTATTTGTAAGCTTAGTCAATGTATAACAAAGTTAACTGTTACAATAAAGCTAATGCCATAATTTTGAAATATGCATGCCTTGTATTGAAAGCACTTGATAATTCCAGAGAGTATGTTTATTAAAAGTAATGAAATATAATGCTTGTGAATACTTAGAATATCTAAGCTGTATTGTTGCATGTTCAGTACCATATTATAGTACAAATTGTTGCACGATGTGGAGATATTAAAGTAAGTTATTTAGAATCCCACCTTGCTACAATAGTTAAGTTTTTATTACCTTCATTTTTAAAAAATAAAATATGAATTTAAAATAATTTTTCTAGTCATTGGAAATTTGAGCTCGTATTTGTTTTGTTTTTTTTTCAAAAATTTTAATTTATAAATTTTAAATGTTGTTTAAATTGTGCTTTTATTTGCTCATATCTCACATATGAAGCTGCACTGTTGTATTTAGTTTATGTTTATAATTTTCACAATTTTCTTTGTTTGTTTTGTAGAAGCAGACCTGCATGTGGTTAAGTATTTGAAATTCTCCAACCCAAATTATGACAATGTTTCACATTTTATCTTTGTATACACACACCTGACATCTTTTAATGCAATCTACAAAATCAAATCATTTTATTAATGTCGGCTCATGGGCATGTTTTATGTCTGTTTATTTGAATGTTATGTGTTATTAGTGTGATTTCATTTATGTTTTGCTATTTCTTCTGTCTTTTCATGTAACAAATTTCATAAATATTTTTTTTAATTTCACATTTTAAAATAAATTTAAAAATACTAAAAACCATCCATGATGGAAATAATATTTTATAAAACTGTCTTCAGTGTTTATTTAGTTTTATTTATTCTAACCATTTAATATTTCAATTTTAAATTCCTACATATATTTGATAAATGAAAATTTACATTTTGTATAACTAACTTAGATAAAAAATTGATCAATTTTTCTATTATTAAAAAAAAAAAATCAGAAAAACCTAAAGCTCTAAAGAAGGCACCCAACATTGAAGAAATTGGAGAAAACTTTGTCCAATTGTCATGGCTTCCACCCGAGTCAGATGGTGGATCTCCTATCACCGGCTACATTTTGGAGAGGCTGGACATGAGTGGCAGATCCTGGCTGCCTGTCACCAAACAGCCCATCAAGGACACGAGCTACAGAGCGACAGATCTAAAAGACAACTTAACCTACGAGTTCCGTGTCCGGGCAGAGAATGCTGTGGGTGTCTCGGAGCCCTCTCCTTCATCAGAACCTTTCATATGCGGCCACAAAATCGGTAAGTTGTTCAGATATGTTTGTGGGACTGATCGAGTTGGATCTACGAACTTATAGAATGGGCATGACTATTGGTTGTTGTAATGATCTTTTAATGGACTCTCTAAACATGTTAGAAATTAGATTGTGATGTTTATAATATTGACCATGTGAAGTTACTGAGCCATTCCTAAAGATATACAATTAAATCACAAATAGTTTTATGCATCTAATAGGAAGTGAAATTAAGAAATAAATTACCTTAACCAGAGTCAAAATGTCTTTTTTCCCTTTTCTCGTGTACAATGTTCATATGATTCTGTGGCGGTTGTTGACATGGATATTATTGTTACTTTACCTCAGCCCTGGCACCTCCCAAGTTCATTGCTGAGTTCGGAGACTTGTCTGTGCCAGTTGGCCAGGATGCCAAGTTCATGTGTCAAGTAATTGGACTGCCCACACCAGAAGTGTCTTGGTAAGAAAAGACTCACTTTACAGATTCGGTTGTTTTGAACATTTTTGCATTAAGTTTCTCTAAACTATTTAGGAAATTGAAAGATTTGTTTTAATAAATACTAGGGCAGCGGAAATTATAGATTAATTTATCGATTCATCTGTAAATTTTTTATCGATTAAAATTATTTTAATCCATATAATAGCGATTAAAATTGTAGAGAATATTTACCATAATATTACCAATTTATCAATAATTAATTAATTATTAATAATTAAAAATAGTTGCTTTTTTTTTACATACAAACTTCTCCATTAAAAAAAAAAGTTTTTTAAAGTGTAAACTTTAAAATAAGCTGTTTTATAAGGAAAATGATATCAACAATTAAACAATTGTTTTCACTAACTTAACGATAACAAAATTTAAATTCATTGACATTATATTGAACTACTTATATCTAAATTTTAAAAAATGAGAATTGCCTTTTTTTTGTTACTTCCCTTGAAATTTTCAGTTTAATGATGTCATACATCTTATTTTTAGCTGTAATAAAAATTATCGATTAATTATTCGGTAATTTTTCAAAAGTTAACGATTAATTTTAAATTAATCGATAACAGCCCTAATAAATACAGTTATACTAACTTTAACATTTTGTTTGCTATTTATTTTGTATGAACTAGAAATAAAAATAATTTTTATTTAGTTTTTTTTACAACTGGGATTTTGGACAAAACGCAACTGCTACACTTTTATTAATGTACATGATTAAAATAATAACATACATAACTTAATTTTTTGACTTTGATTTACTTTAATTTTCTATCTTAACAAACTAACATGTATGAGAAAAGTAATGCCAAATTATTAAAACATATTATTTAAAATAGCTTACTGAAAAATCTAATAACTAAACACGCTGAGCACTGCTAAGCACTCCACACCAAATATACTCCTAACCTTAACATTGAAATATCCCCATCAGGTACCGCAACTACCGTGAGGCATATGAAGGTCGTAAATGTTTCATTAGACGTGAGGCGACCAACCAAACACTAATCCTCAAAAATGTTGAGTTCAGTGATGCTGGAGACATTGAATGCCAGGCCAGGAACAAATATGGAGCTGTCAGCATTAGAGCCAAGCTCCATGTGCTAGGTCAGTGGGCCTATTGGGCATGTAACAAATTCTTTCCTTATACAAGGAGTTTTTATAATATATGTAAGATTAATCTGGTGTAGCCACTAAAATATAATCAATAATTGAATACATTTATTTCCAAACATACAATTTTATATCTTATTTTACTATCATATATGCATACATGAATGGAATTATTTTATAATTATGTACATGCTACTGTTGTATTATTGTTTCAATAACTAAAAATGTGTCATCTACAAAAGAAAAGTTTAATTTTTGTTATTTGATTTTAATTCGTTTAAATATATCATGCATTATTTTATATAGAAATGTTTTCTTCTCTCAATTTTATTTGATATTTATTCATTTGTCTGGTTCTTCAGCTGCACCTCAAATTGAGTTCCCAGACAGTTATGGCAAAGGTTTACGTTTCTGCCGTGGAGACACCATCAAGGTGCGCATGCCCATCTCTGGCACCCCCACCCCCAACACCACCTGGACGAGAGGACGTGAAGTTTTAGAGATCGGAGGCCGCAAAGGCCGGGTGGACATAGCTGGCACCAACCTGCACACTACATTGATCATTGAAGACTGCGTCAAGTCAGACGAGGGTCTCTACACTCTAGAAGTTGAGAACCAGCTTGGAACTGCCACAGTGGAAATTCCCATCGCAGTAGTTGGTGAGTTGATTATTTCATGGGTTCTGTGGCATTATTTCTTATATTGCAAGATATTTTCTTGTACTAAAATAACTGGTGGTAAAGAAACAAGGAAAAAAAAAACTTACAAAATTTTTAGATCTTTTGTATGTTTTGAAATAATTTAGACAATCAAAAATTAGATTTCACTCTATCAATGTAATTTTCTTAAACTGTTTTATTGAAGAGTTATTTTCTTGTAAATGTTCTAGAGCCACCTGACTCTCCCAAGAAACCTGAAATCAAAGAAGTGGACAAGCACAGTGTTGAGCTGAGCTGGTCGCCCCCAGACTACGATGGAGGCTCACCTATCACAGGATACGTGGTGGAGCGCAGGGACCCAATCACCGGCATCTGGCGCTGGGCCCTGGCCACTCCTGATGCCTTCTGCACCGTGGCCTGCCTGGAAGAGCACGGGGAGCACAGGTTCCGTGTCATGGCAGAAAACAGGTTCGGTGTGAGTGAACCCAGCCTTGAGTCTGAGATTGTGGTCACCAAGGAGGCACTGCCCACCATCAACTACGACGAACTCTGTGAGTGCTTTCTTTAGCAAGCCAGTCAAATACAAACACAATCACATGTCTTCCAAGACACACACACACATAGACCAACACATGTCTTCCAAGACAGACACATAATCCTACATGTCTTCCCTGCTTTTCAAACAAATTCAAGACATTGCTTTCTTTGAGTCAAATACACAACAGGGTGATCTGTGTACAGAAACAGGGCATGGGGAGGGGGCAGCATTCAAAACCTATTAACTCAGTTAAAGATTGCAAGTAACAATCTTAAGTGCTTTAACATTGACGCAAATGTTTGTTAAAAACACTGGAGACATATATTTTTAAATCCCTTATATTAACTTCACCGTCGTCTCTTGGTCCGTCCGTCTGTACGGCGGAAAAAGAAAAGTAAAAAATGACCCATGTCCCATGATGCTATCAAGCTGAAATTTTGCACATAGACTTGTGTCACCTAACAATGCATTGTATCAAAATTTCAGATCAATCGAATGTACAGTAATAAAATTAATGCAATTTTAGCTTATCTCTACATAAATGTATGGTAGCCATCTGTTGTTGTTGACATCCACGTGTTTGCTGGAGTTCAGTCAAACGATTGGTGACCACCCCCACCAGTCCCTTTAAATGTTTGTCGCCCGGTGCATATTATTTTGAATATAATCAATACTTTTAGTTCTGTCGCTTTGCGGCAATCCTAACCATTGAGACTCGTAAGCTTTGCCGGGGTGGCGCCAAAGGGATACTATGTTGATAGCGAGTCATAGTAGGGAATTCCACCCCTCCCTCGGGAGGCTCACTTCAGTGGGAGGCGTTTTTGACCTAGTGTCCTGGACGCCCAGGGGGGGGGGGGGGCTTCTCAGTCTTTACGTCCCTTAGGGGGCCAGAGGGCTGAGGGGATTTTCCGGGAAGCCCCATGAAGAGCGCAGGCTCGGGACTGTTGATTTTCTTCCACATGTAGGATTTTCAGTTCTGTCTCATATTAACTCATATATAAGGGATTTATACTCAAAAACCTTGTTTTTACGGGTTGTTTTTATTCCTGATATCTTTAGATGATGATAAGTTCCTTGGAGGTCAGATTGATGTCAACTGTATCAAAGGAGATGTACTGGGAAAATACATCATTTGTGAAGAACTGGGCAGGTTAGTAGTCCTTTTTAAATAGGTTTCTTTCTGTGAACATAAATATTTGAAATCTTGTATTAACTTTTAAGTTTATGTAATTCTTATGAATGATGTGGTTATACTTCCCTGCATATGAAGTTGTCCACATCCTTATCCTGACTGTCAAACACATCCTCTATATCAAACATATCCTCTACATCAAACTAATCCCATATGACCAACTTATCAAACATATCTTCTATATCAGACTTATCCTCTTGAGTCAAAGTTATTTATTTCAAACTTATCTACTAATGACCAAACTTAAGTGTGAAAATTTTTTATCCTCTGAAACCATTCTAAAGTTTTAAGCTTGTCTTTCAGCAGAATCCATGTTTACTTCATACAATTTATGTTTTAAGTAATGAGAAAATCTTTCTCACTTATGGTCATGTTGGCATCTTTGGTTAAAATCCCACCTTTTATAAACCCTCACCAGAGGAGCATTTGGTGTGGTGCACCGCGCAGTCGAGAGAGCCACAGGCAAGAACTGGGCAGCCAAGTTCATCCACTGCCGACCTCAGGACAAAGACATCATCCGGCACGAGATTGAAATCATGAGCAGTCTCCATCACCCCAAACTGCTGCAGCTGCATGAAGCTTTTGACCAGCGCGGAGAGATGGTCATGATACTTGAATTGTAAGTTGGTTGTTTTGGCAAATCAGAAATCCGGAACTGGCTACAGGAAGCCAATAGTAAGATTAAAGTTAAATAATTCTAACTCGGAACTACAACACAATAATAATAAATTGACCCTCGGATAAGAATATAAATAGTTTTCTTATTTCGGATGCAAGAACAAACACAAACAAATTCTCCTTCTTCCCGTCACGAATTTGGATGTGGCATGGGTTGCCTGTTCTAACATTTAAAACTCTTATAAAAATGCAAGACTAGACTAGACGATGGAAAACCATAGGACGCAATAATCTTATGTATAAAGGAGCGTCTGTAACAGATAAGATAAGTGTCAAATATCTTCAGTATTTTTCAAATCTACTTGTCTCACCTCCTCATTTTTTGGTTGGCAGCAAGAAAAAAATTTAAAAAAGACTTGAATTGAAAGGAAATTTAAAATGAATTTGCGCTCAATATTCTACAGTAAAAATTGGTTTTACAAAAAAAAAAAAAAAATTAAAAAAATTGAATAAAAGGAAGATGAAAAAACTTGTATGAAGATATCCACTAAAATATTTATGAAAAATTTCAGGCTGAGTGGCGGTGAGCTGTTTGACAGACTGGTGGAGAAAGAGTACACTCTCACAGAGGAGGACTGCATCACGTACATGAAGCAAATATGTGAAGGGGTCCAGCACATGCACCACAACAACATACTGCATCTGGATCTCAAGGTAAGGGATACCGCAGTACAACAACACACATGTTGTCTTCAACAGTATAACAACACATGTGTTGTCTTCAACTGTGTAACAACACATGTGTTGTCTTCTACTGTGTAACAACACATGTGTTGTCTTCAACTGTGCTCGTGGCAAAACAACAATTATTGTCTTCAACTCTGCTTATTGCATAAAAATAAAATTAAGTTTTTTTAATAATGATAATATTATTAACTTGAGAACTTATATAATAGCGCATTACCACAGCTAGCATCTGGCTCCCCGCACTTTCCATAATAATAATGACACTTGTATATAAATGCATTCAATTTAAAACATTGATGTTTTAATTTAAAACAATATAAAAGAATGACTTGATGTTACACATGAGGGCTAGCTATTCATTTGAGAGTGTGTTTGAATCTCGCAAATCGTTTAAATTGCAACTATCTCCTACATAGCAGTAGCGTCTATAAGATATAAGATAAGATAAATTAACTAGAACAGATCTCTGTCGCTATTCACAAGCCTGTAATTCCTTTGTTTATTTCCCTAGCCTGAGAATGTCATGTGTGTGACCAGAGACTCCAATGAGGTCAAGATCATAGACTTTGGTCTAGCTCAGCGCCTGGAGGAGGGCAAGTCTGTCAAAGTCCTGTTTGGAACGGCAGAATTCTGTGCCCCTGAAATCATCAACTATGAGCCAGTGTCCTTCTCCACAGACATGTGGTCACTGGGTGTTGTGTCTTATGTCCTGTAAGTAGTGTCCTTCACAGACATGTGGTCACTTAGTGTTGTGTTTTATGTCCTGTAAGTTGGGCTGTTATCGATTAATTTATTAACTTTTGAAAAATTATCGAATAATTAATCGATAATTTTGATTAAAGTTAAAATATGACAAGGGAAGTAACAAAAACAGGCAATTACATACCTTTTATTTAAATATAAGTAGTTCGATATAATGTCAATGAATTTAAATTTTGTTATTGTTAATTAAGTAAAAACAATGTTTAATTTTTTATATCATTTCCTTATTTTAAAGTTTACACTTTAAAAATCTTTTTTTTATAGAGAAGTTTGTACGTAAAAAAAGCAAACTATTGTTAATTATCAATTATTTATCAATAAATCGATGACATCATTGCAATTATTTCCCTTAATTTTAATCACTATTTTTATCGATTAAAACAATTTTAATCGATAAAATATTTTACCGATTAATCGAGAAATTAATCAATAATTTCCGCAGCCATACCTGTAAGTAGTGTCCTTCACAGACATGTGGTCACTGTCGTATGTCTTGAAAGTCACTTACTACAAATTTGATGTTAATTGTTACTTGTGTGTTGTTTTATTTTACTTTTTCTCTTTATAATTTAAACATAGCAGTGAATTCGTGAAATAAGATAAATTTCTGAAAACATGTATGTTTTAATTATAGGAACTGCAAAAAATTTTCATTGTTTTCATAGTACATTAAAATTAGCCTAAATAGTAAAGAAACTAACTACCTATTTATAAAAAAGTAGCTTTAACTAAAGTTATATTTTTTAAAGTTAAATAAACTCTTAACATTGTCCAGCGCACTATTTTTATAGCCTGCCTTGTAATGTTTCTAAATGAAGTCATATGAAATACAAAAGAAAATCCAAGCTTGTAATCAATACACATTCATTCATTCCTGTGGTACGACATGTCACAAACGTCTCTCTTCCTGCAGTCTCAGTGGCTACTCACCATTTGCTGGTGATGACAACCACCAAACATTCCAGTTTGTCAACCAGGCAGACTACGACTTTGATGATGAAGTCTGGGAACACGTCTCTGACGATGCCAAGGACTTCATCAAACGTCTGCTCATCAAGGACAAAAAGTAGGTCGCACGCAAGCTCACTCGTTGTTATATTGAGATTGATATCTAACCTGGTCATTGAAGTAATTTAGGAAGATTGTCAAAATTGACAGCAGACACAGTATTATGCTGATGGGTCGCTCCTAAAGGTAGAATCTAATTGTTCAGTAAAAGGTTAATTTAAAAAGGTTAGAATTGAATGAATTGCCCACTATATTAAGTAACAGTTTGATCTAAGAGTCTGGGGAGGAAAAGTATTAGCCTTTAGGTCCCAAGCCTGTCTATTGTCTGATAGTGATAACAAGAACAATGTGATGAGTTTCTTTAACCTTTGTTAATTGATTACTTTCTCTAGACAAAGGATGAATATTGATGAAGCCTTAAACCACCCCTGGTTGAATGTAAGTAAACGATGGTCCATCAACAATCACCAAACAAAACATTCAAACATCACATACAGTATCTCTGTAACCCTGTTGCTTATCTGTCATTAAAGATGATATTACTGCAGTGTAGCAGCTCCACCCAACTCATTTATCATTGTAGCTAGCTCTAAAACACTATGACATTAATCAACATTTGTTTTGTCTAGAAATATTCTCTTCAGCTAATGTTATTAATTTTCACCATTCCTTGGTACATTTTAACTATTCCTATAACCTAGAAACATCTTTCCCCCTTGAAATAAATCTGATTATAAATTTAGCATTAAGCCATGACTTAAAGAAATTTTGCAGGATTTGTTAGCTGCCAAATAAATTATTGGCTTCCCAGTTGATCAGATTAAAAATAAAATAATTTAAATAAATAAATATTTTAATCTAAATTTTTAAAGTCTCTTGAAGCAACAACCTGAGGCTGTGTACTTTTCTCTAAATAACTTGTTTATTTAAAATAAGTTTATGTTGAATTAATTTATTTAGTCATTGTGTCTGTACATTTTAACCAGAAATTAATTTTACAACTAAATTAATATAATTACTATTAATATTCTCTTCTTTATTTTCCTTTAATTTTTTTTTTTTATAAAACCTGCTTTTTTATGTTACATATACACATACATATAATATGGTAACTTCTGTTTAATATTAAATACTATTGTACAATATATATATATAAGTTAGGCTAAGTAACACCACCTGTAATCTCTGTTATGGAGTAGATTTCTTTTTCCTCTTAGTCAGTCTAAAATATCTTTTTCATATGCTTTTTGTGAGTACAGCTTTTGTAAACAGTTTCTGCTATAACTTACTCTAGATTGTCATCAGTATCCAGAGTGACAAAACCTCTTTCATTTTCATACTATTTCCATACAATTTATGTAAAGCCATTTAATTATAATTTTTTTTTTTATTGAAACCAATTTGTAACTAATGAAGTATAGAGATAATAATTGTGAACTCAATATCATCTTGAAACTTCTACCTTAAGTGAATTACCTTTTTAAAAATATAATAAAATATATTTATATAAATATTTACAATGGTATTTAAATGTAACCTCATAAAAATATTCCACAATATATGAAAGTAAAAAACAAAAAGAGATCAAAAGAATTTGTGGTTGTGAAAAAGAAATAGTAAACAAATGAAAGGGGGCTCTGTAAAATTGTGTATCTCTAATATCATTTGTGGCTGTCCAATTCATGGCATCTCCTCCGCCCACAGCCTCGCCCTCCCCATGCCGCTGCTGTAGTGGATGTAAGTACTTGCAAACCTCTTTCACATCATCTGCTTTTTGGTTGAAGTCATTCATCTTTAATTCATCATCACATGAGATTTGCAAGCATCCTCACAGTGTTCCTACACCACATCTTGAAATTCCTTGAAATATATTACTAGGGATTTAAATGGGTCAAGTCATACTTAAGGCTAAAGAACCTACAAATAGTTGTTATAGTTATAGTCATGAAATATGCTTTGAGCTAGCTAGTGGTCCAACTTTTAATTAAATGTTAATTATGTGAATTTTCACAGATAAAAAAAAAAATCTTCAAGTTAACAATTGCAGTAATTTATACCAGCATTGATAACAATCAAAATTTAATATAATCTATTACACAAATTCCTGATGAAATATTTTAAATCTTAATTCCTCAAGACTTGAACGCTGTGAGAAGTGGTTGCTTATCTTTTCATTCCATTCATAACAACTTTCACTCATTCAATATAATAAATGTTTTAACCTTGACTTGGTCAAATTTAGAGAAAAAAAAGGATATGAAGACTCCTTGTGTTTTAAAATATATTTATTTTCCATTTAACTTACGGAATTTACTACTAATTGACTTCTTAGAAGTTATGCTGTACTTTTACATTTAAAGAAAGAACAACATTGTGTGTAACTCAATTTTTTAGACTGTCTAGGTATATCTTTTTCACAGTGTTTGCTTTTACTAAAAGGAAACGCCATTCAAACATTACTTAACAGAAAGAAAAAATACTGGTATTAAATTTGAAAAACAATTTCGCAGACAGTTTTCTTTTCTGTGTCATTTGAAGAAATTTTCATCAAAAAGTAAATTTTTCAGTTTTAAATTTCATCAGTTGATTGTCTTGTTGAAAAAAGTCAATGATCAACTCTCATCTCTACCTGTGCCAAACTTGTGTCTTGTTTACAGGGGTCTACACAGAGGAAACTCACAGGTCAGCCACTGTCCACTGCCCATCACAAAGATTACCGCACAAGAACAAAGCATAAGGTAAGACCTATAGATACATTACGTTGACTTAGATTTATGCATATTGCCATGACTTTAAAGGTTTTTTTTAAACAAAGGAAGTGTCAAACACTTTTTAATTTTAAAAAACAAAATTTCAGTACAGTTCTATGACTTTTCACTCACCCTATTCTAGACAGACACTGTGCAACTTATATTCTTATAGCCATTCCTTAACACTCCAGCTTTTTTGATCAACCTCAGGACGTATTGTTTAGCTATAATAAACCTTTTCCATTGGTCAGGAGGATGATCTAGATGTTCTTCCTATTGGCCGTCTGTCCAGAGACAGTGCCGTCATGAGGAAGGAGGGCGACCTTGGCATTGTCATGAGGAAACTCATTATGGGTGAGTTCTTAAATTTAAAATAGAAATTGATTGAAGGTAATGACAAGGGAAAAAGCATTGTTCTCTAAAGGTAATTGGGGTGCGGTGGTCGAGCAGCAGCGTGCTCAACTGGCGTAACAAGAGTTGCAGGTTTTAATATATCTGAAGGCAGTAGCTTGTTCCCGTGGCTGAGGCATCCCTAAGTCCACCCAGCTCTGAAAGTGTGCCTGACATTATTTGGGTTAAAGTAAATGTGGCTGGGCTTTGTGTTAGCCACACAATTCCATCGTATGCTGTGGCTATAAAACTTGTGAGCGCTGCTTAACTTGCCACATAGGCCAGCATGGTCTGAAACGGTAATTTAAATTTCTTTAAAATAGAAACTGGAGATATTGTAGGAAGGATGGTTACTGACTGTCTAGAGTAAAGCTGAATGAATCATGTCTTGTTGGCTTAGGGCTGGTTAATTTAGGTTCGGTAATTGTAGATCTGGTAAAGAGTAAAACAATCAGCCGAGATTTGAAATAGAGATCCTCATTACGTGATAGTGGGTAGGAAGCTATAGGGAGAGCCCTGATTGGCTCTGTGTGGTAGGGAGGGCCCTGATTGGTTCTGTGTGGTAGGGAGGGCCCTGATTGGTTCTGATGGGTGGGGAGGGCCATGATTTGTTCTGCTGGTTAGGGAGGGCCCTCATTGGTTATATGGGGTAGGGAGGGCCCTCATTGGTTATATGGGGTAAGGAGGGCCCTCATTGGTTATATGGGGTAGGGAGTGCCCTCATTGGTTATATGGGGTAGGGAGGGCCCTCATTGGTTATATGGGGTAGGGCCTGATTGGTTCTGGGGGAAGTTACAGTTAAAAGCTTTTAGTTTTTGAAACCGTCTGAAGAGATTTATCTTTCCTTGTTTTTTTTAGAAATGCCAGAACATGCTCCAACTTTCTTGGAGGAACTCTCCAATGTCACTGGTTTTGAAGGGTCAAGGACACAGCTGGCCTGCAAGGTCATTGGAAAACCAACACCACGCATCACTTGGTAAGTCTGATGTTAACTTTTAGTTTTGGGTGAAAAGGTTTTTATATTTCTATCTTTTTTCACTAGTTAAGTTTATTTCATGAAATGAAATGTTTAAACAATCAGTATGTCCACGCTCTTCCATCCTGATTTTTTTGTGGTTCCTCTAAAGTTAGGTCATAATCATAAATTCCTTATTTCAAAAGGTGATAAAATATAGAAGGTTTAAGGTAAAAGAAAATATTCTTAAAGGAATGCTCCAGTTGGTTACCATCACCAGAAAAGATATGAATCCTTTAGCGACACAAAAATGGGGATGGGAATCTAAAGGAATTAATTATTATTTTTTTATATTTATTTATTTTTTAAAATCGTTTACTACAAAAGTAATACTAAATGTATAATTTCCCTAATTTTACTAGCAAAGAACGTTTTAATGAGCTCTTAAAGCATTCCTGAGTCACATTAAAATAGCCCTACATTCATCATTATCTGATGCTTTTATATGAGGAAGTCATTCTCAACCCCATTTGTTATTTAAAAAAAAAAAATAAAATTGTGTTACATGTATTTGTTTTCATAATAAAATGTCAGTGCGTCCGTACCTAAACTGTAAATAAATGAACATGGTGGTCCTGATATGGCAAAATACCAAATAGAGTTTACTGGCTTACTCCCACACCCACTCACATTTACACACGCACATCACACACAAAAACACACACCTATAGAACAGGTAAGTCATAATCTTGATTGCATCCATATTGCTGCCTCCACATTGTGAACCAAGAAGCGTAGTTTTAAGGGGCAATTTTAAGTTGATATAATTTTAACACTAAATCTTTATCTATCACTAATTAAGAAAATTTCTTGAGAAATAACATTGCCCTAATGCATGTTGATTAGTTTTTAAGGATTTTGTATTGTTATAAAAAATATCACTTTTTTTCTGTGTCTGGTTGCGTATTTAATACATCATTAATGATTTATACTGAAGCGGCTTAATTAAATTCAATAAGTAATGTGGGTTTTTTTTTTAAATTCTTTTTTGGTTTCTTGCCAGCTGTTTATCTGGCAAATAGCCAGGTTGGCTTATATTTTGTTTACCTTATAAACTTAGACTTAAAATACTCGTGGCATACCATACCCCAGTGTTCGATGATTGCTAACATTATAATAAGTCAATTTTTGTTGTTTAAAGTTGTGAAGTCTCTTAGACACGAATTATTAATATCTGTAATTCAAGTCTCAAAATATGAAATGTGTTTTATCTCCCATAATCATTTAGGCTACTTTCATTTTAGTTTATAGACTAAATTCATTTTTAACTCTTCCCTTTATTGATATTAAAAAAATATATTAACGGCTTGAAATTATTATGACACAATTATAGATAATAAAATTAAGCAGGGACTGAAGTCTTTCCATCTATAATGTTTGCATTTTGTTTAGACTCAGTTCTTATAATATGTTTCGTATGACGTAAACCAGTTTCTCTTCTCCGAGACAAAAAGTGTCTGCGCTCAATGTTTACAATTGCGTCTCTCTGAGGCGGTGCCAATATTTACGTGCACGGCGAGCATCTCAAACTCACGTTGCTGTGTGTGTGTGTGTGTGTGTGTGTGTGTGTATGTGTGTTTTAAATCTAAGATAAAAGAAAGTATAATGGGTTTTTAATTGCACGTAACTTGGCTCAATGCCGCATGTAAACTCTTCCTTCTGAAATTCTCTTACGAGCCAGAAGTCTCACTGATCTCATTCAGACAGAAAATACTGATTTCGGGCGGGGTGGGGGGGTGGGGGCGGGGGCAATCGCTCCATGACACAGCGCTTCCCTTCCAAACAATTGCTCTAACTGTAAAACTCAGCACTTTTTAAACACGGGCATCGATACAATCACCTCTCGCCGGAGCCCAGTCTTACCTGTACTCACCTGCGTGTGTCCACATCCATCTGCCAAAACATTGACGTCACGCATTGCGGCTTTGGGCTTGCTGACGTCATTATGGAGCTGGGGAGGGGCATGGTAATCTTTGCGGCTATAGCCTGTCGTTGTATGTCTGTGATAACAGAGCTATGGGCCTGTCATAACAGAGCTGTGGGTCTTTAATAGTACAGCTGTGGGCTTTTGGTAACGAAATTATGGGTCTGTGATAACAGAGTTATGGGCCTGTAATAACAGAGTTAAGGGCCTGTGATAACAGAGTTCTGGGCCTGTGATAACAGAGTTATGGGCCTGTGATAACAGAGTTATGGGCCTGTGATAACAGAGTTATGGGCCTGTGATAACAGAGTTATGGGCCTGGGATAACAGAGTTAAGGGCCTGTGATAACAGAGTTATGGGCCTGTGATAACAGAGTTATGGGCCTGTGATAACAGAGTTATGGGCATATAAATCTCCCACCCATATGGTAAAGTCATGTAGTCATTCAGAGTTGAATTTTATTCCCACTTTCATGTTTCTTTAAACTCGCCAGCGAATCAAGAACTTTTCCCAATTATTAAGAGACCCTGTAGATTTTAGGACATGTATCACCGAGCCAGCGGCTATGGTTAAGAATGAGAACTTTCTCTGCAGCTGCCCTTTGCTAAAGTGAAGGCTTTTTGGTTCTTATGGTCGTCAGATTGGGCGCCAATATTTAACTGGTTGTCAATGAAAAAGATGATGGCTTTCATTGACTTTTGCGGAAAGGAAAAACATTTGTTGGATCTGGGTTTTTTTTTTTTTAGATCGCATTTTTCTCTTTATATATAAAGTGACTTTTATTGATATGATGAATGTGGGAAATCAGTTTTGAAAAATACATCGAATTAGTTGGTCAAAGATCGTCTAACGGATTAGTTAGGAGACGCTTATCAAGACAACATAATATCACAAGCTAAAGTTAGAAGTTCTCTATGGTTGACATGGAGGTACCAGGTGAGATAGGAGAGGGAGGCGGGTGAAAGGGTGGAGCCGGGTCTGTAAGGTAACCTTTACACGTCGGTACATCTCGCTGGATGAAAGGGAAAACAACTATGTCAGCCAAGTCTGTGTGCATCCCTCGTGTGCCAGGACATTTGGAAGCTCGCAACCACCGCCGGAGTTTTGGATTACAGCGTGGAAGGTGAAGGTTGAATGCATCGCGGGTACGC
Organism: Radix auricularia; assembly: GCA_002072015.1. Classification (NCBI taxonomy): domain Eukaryota; kingdom Metazoa; phylum Mollusca; class Gastropoda; family Lymnaeidae; genus Radix; species Radix auricularia. The sequence goes on along the minus strand of MUZC01000195.1, from coordinate 252,523 downwards.
CCACACCTCCCCCAACGTCCAATGTTGTTGTTGAAAATGTCAGACTGGTAAAAATTGCCAGATCGTTGCCAGAGCACAAGGCCTGTGTCCTACTCCTTCCCGCGGCATAAGGTAGATTTGAACGCAATGGCTGCTACATAAAATTGCATGTTTCAAAAGATCCGGCAAAAATAATTTTGGAGAGTGTTTGGGAGGGAGACGGGGGTGTGGTAATAATAATAATAGGGGACCTGTTATTTAAACACATGGCACTATTTAGCACTGTCATTATTTTTACAGCACAAATACCACGTAATGGGGGAGGGGTGATACGAGAAAATCTCCTGCTTGTAACATTACGGCAGACGTCGAACATTGGAAACGCGTTGTGTTCATGCTTTAACTCAGCTGAGCCCATAAAATACTTCAATTTTTTTATAAAGTAAATTTAAACATTTGCGCATAATTTGTCAGTATGCGCTAATGTCAATGTTCACATTTATCATTGTGCACGAGTTTCGGTGTCCGCATTTCTCGGTATGTGGCATCTTCTGTGTTCGCGATTTTCCTGTGCGCAGTTATGTCTTTGTGGAATTGTCTTTGCGCGTTTATTGTTTGCGCCTTAATCACGGAATCTCACTTTGGATATGAGAGGCCCGGATTCACCTTCATCCTTTACATATTGCTTCATAGGTTTCATATAAAGTTTCTCGGGCGATTGCTTTCCTTGGTTGCGCCCTTGCTGAATTCAGAGTCCCTTTAAAAAGGCGCCTTGTAACAATGTATGATAGACCTTGCACGAAGGTATTACGACAGTAATAGATATAAAAGGTGGCGAATGTGGTGAGCAGGAAACTTAGAAAGAATGCCAATGACAGAGGAGCAAAGAGGGTGCACCAGCAAAACCCCGGAGGAAAACAGCCAAAGGGAAGACCTAGACTTAGATGGGCAGATGATATAGAGAAAGGTCTACAACAATGGGGTATTCAATCTTGGAGAAGAAAGGCACAGGTTAGGTCTGAGTGGAAGGAAGTGGTGAGGCAGGCCACAGCCCTACATGGGCTGTAGTTTGATAATGTCTGAATAGAAGGAAATGGTGAGGCAACCCGAAGCCCTGCATGTACTGCTGCGCCACGGGGATGGGTGAAGCTACCGAGTCAATGGCTGCCTGTTTAGCATGTTGGCGATTAACCATTAAAAGACAACTAAAAACCTAAACCGTTATTCTTTATAACAGATTTCCATGTGATCCCCATGCAGTCCTAAGATCCGCCTTTCGCAAGTGAAAATGTTATGTAAAAAGCTCTATGAAAGAACGGATTATTATTGGAAGTCCAATATCAATGACAATGTAAACGTTTGAATGTATTTTTCCCCAACTTGTTGCTCGGTTTCGATGTCGATTAAATTTTTTTTAAAAATTAATCTCCCATCATCTGAAGCAGTACCCCCCTCCCAATATTTAAACACAAATATTTTAATTAGAATTTAAAGACCCACCCCACTCCCTTGTATCAATATTTTATCTTCATATCTCCGAAAAGTTTCGCCCACCCAAGAAATTCATTTAAAATCGACATTTAAACAAGTAAATTAGAACGTGTTGTTGTTATTGCCCATGTTTTTATTGAAGGAGACCATTAAGGCTGACAGATATATATATTTTTTAAAAACTCGATACCTCTACAATTAATTCAAATCTGTTAAAGAAATTTGCCCTTTTAATCTCTAAGCACTAAATGTTTCTTTTCCTCTCTCATTATAGTTAGACAAAATAAAAGCGTTTATCGCACCAGATAGCACTCCTGTGTTGGGAGTTAACATGGTGCGAAATGGAGATGGTCGCATTTCGGAGACATTGTCTGTATTTTTAAGAAAGGTGGTGGCTCCCCTCACCAAAAAATGCACAGCAAATGTTTCTTTCTTTCTATTCAATCTTGAGTTTCCCAAGGGAGGCCAGTCACGGCGCACACGAGTTATTACTATGGCAACGGTTTGCATCCTTAAGGGCATCCGTGCGGTTCTTATCTCCTTGAGCTCAACACAGGTCTTTTGTAAACACACATCACAACCCTTCCCCTCCACAATCCAGCGTGAATGCTGAGTTAACATATGCTGACGTAAACATATGCCGACGTATAATACGCTCATACACCCTGGCTGTAGTCGTGAGTCGCGTGTGTTTTCACCTCAGGCCCCTCCAATTGATTATCAGAGGATGAGAACAGTGAAGAGCTCACACGCAATGCCTTATGCCGTATGCTGACCTTTGCTTCCAATCTCTGGTCATGTGAAAAAGGTAAAGGTGGATAACTTATACCCCAACCCCCTTTAATCCACGTCCTATTGTGCTAGGTTCTTGTCCCTGGTTTTTTTGTTTCTGAAGGTGAACGGTCCTTTTTTTTCGTTTTGCTTCTTGGAGGTTTCGAAAAGCAGTGGCAAAATCCGGTTCTTCAACTTTCGTACGGGATACGCTGTGTTGTTAAGTGTTTTTTTTTAATTGCATCAGTTTCACAGTCAGTGCATCCAACTGCTCATCATGATCTGGTATGTCACCGTATGTCGCGTTGCTCTGAAAAAAAAATTCGGTTAACTTGTAACAATTTTAAATGAAGTTAAAAGTTGTCGTCTATACTTGTGACCATTTCTGGGCGAGTGCTGTGTAAGCATTTGTTAATTTGATCCGTATTTAGACAGTTAACTGTTCCGTGTGTTTTTAACCCTTTATGTTTGAGGCACGTTAATTAATGCGACATATTGCGCACCAAGAGAGCTCAGCGTGCTTTCAACTACAATCAAAGCGAATATTTTTTTCTTCATACATTGAAGTTGATAGTTCAGTAAACTATTTATCCAGTATGATGTTGCCAAGTTTGATCCATCTGCTGAGTTTTAATTTTAAACAACAATGGCCTCTGAGGTTCGTGGTAGCTTCAGTCGAGTTCTCAGAAATATGATTTTTTATTTTAAAAAAAACAACAAATAGATCAACGATTAAATCACAATATAGCATTGAGCCATTCCTTTATCGTATCTTCGATTATACATTGCATTACATATCATTATGTACAAAAGAGTATTGCGTCCCACTTTAAACTGTGTTTTTGTGACCCGTCTTGCATTTTTTATTAAGAGTTGAGTTTTTGAACTCCGATAATGTTTTTTTTTTCATCTACACCTTAAAGATCCGACCTTTAATTAAGTTGTATAAGATAATATATATCTACTCAATTAGACCGTGTGTTTTCTGGTGATGTGCCTTTGGATATCCGCAGTGTTTACATTGAGTGTGTTCACGTGTGGAGCTCGTTGTTTGGTTATATCAATAGAAGCAGTTATATGTCCAAGAAAAATTCTGGTGCCAACTGCCAACAGTGAAGTGCGGTGTTAGAAATAACAAAGTGTTATCGGTGTGAACTATGCTAGATACACCACGTGACAATTAAATAGCAAATTGTATCAACATTTTGGCCCGAGTGTAAACCGCAGAAAGCAGTGTGTTCAGTATTGAAGCTCTAAGTACTACCGCTATTTCGGACGTGTTTGGATAGGTGGTCAAGCAATGACCATTAAGTACAGGTAGGTAGGTATATTCATTCCTGTGAACGTTGACTTGCTTACACGACACGCTTTGAGAAAAGTGTGACAGTTTTATTTTTAAATGTTGCGAAATCAAACATGCATAAAAAAAACAATGTTATTGAAACTAGGTAAAATGAATTCCAACTTTTGGGCCTTATTTAGAAAGCGTGCTCTCCCTTTGAATCTCACCTGCTTGTGTTTGTTATCGCTTTCCTATCATTAAAGGTTCGTCATAAGAAGGGTAAAAAAGATAAGTCTTGTCCTTCTGAGCGTAGATAAAATAAACAACCCGCAAAAACTAAGTTTTTGGCTATAAATCCCTTATAAGTAAAAGTATTGATTATGTTTAAAATAACACGCACCACGCGATAGAACCCTGCGACATCGAGGGCTGGAGTGAAACTCCAGTGACCCGTGGAGGTCAACTATAGCAGACGACTACACATGCTACGTAAAGATAAACTAAAAATTCATTTATTTAATTACGGTACATCCGATCGATGCGAAGTTTTGACACAATGCATTGTTAAGTGACACAAGTCTATTTGCAAAATTAATCTCAGCTCGATGGGATCACCGGAAGTGGGTCATTTTTACTGTTATTTTTCCGCGGGTGGGACCATGACAGACAGACATAAAGACAAGTCGGTGAAGTTAATATAAAGATTTAAAAATTTCAAGCTGGAGAGCTGGATCCTTAACTTCTTTAAAATTAAATTCGTTTTTTATGTTTTATTTAACCCGGTGGACAGTGGGCGGCACATGCCAGGAGTAACTTACTACTGTAAGTGAAGATTAGGGAGCAGGCGGTATCTCGGGTACCAACATTGAATGCTTTCATGTAACTAATTGATGTAAGATGTTGTGGAGACCGACGAAGGAAATGAACGACTGATGGCATGAATAACTTCCCCTAGATCCAATGAAATGTACACCGGGCGTGTTGCTCAAATGCCGTGTCCTTCTACGCGTCTGTTTAATTCATGAATATTAGCGTGTTTAAAGTTCAAGAGCACTCTGTCTTTGATTCAATAATCTACAGGGCTATGTTTATGTGAAATAACCATATTAATTTGCAGAAAATAATTTACTTTCAAACCACTAAATGTGACAATCAAGTACCTTACAAGAAATTTTTTAAGGTTCAGTTTTGGTTAATGGGAGAGCACCGTTGAAAATATGAATCGTTTTATTTTCAACGGTTAACGCTCCTGTGACTTTCTTTTCCTTAAATACCAGCTTGTGTTGCAAAGGTACCACGCTGAGGTACACTCACACACACATCCTAAATGTTTCTAGTTTTTTCTTTCATAACCGAGTTTTACCTGCAGTTTCTATGGACACCAAAGAGTGCCCTTTAAGCATCGAGTACCTGGCAGTTTTAAAGGTCATTCGTGGTTCCGCATACCTGCCATGAAAGTTAAGACGTCGGAACACATGCGATAATACAATATGCACGATAAAGTCACATTTCTTCAGGCGCCTTCCCTCTTACTGACCTATTTTATTCATTATATATATATATATTTGATTTATTTATGTATCGCAAAATTGGTTCGTCAATACCTTTTTTTTAAATTTATTTACTTTTTAAGTAGTCAGATTTATGAAGAATTTATCTTGTTGTTGAAATATATCTATTTATTATTATTTTATAGTTGAGCATGAACTATTCTTGGCAAGCGGTTTGTGTTACAACACGATGTTTCTAGCTGTTACACCACAAATGAGTTAGTGGATATTTTATTTTTGAAGTTGAAATTGTCAAAGCGTTCCCATACTTTTTATTATATCATTCATGCATTATGGTGGGACAAAACGCATCGTTTTAAAACTCATATCTATGTATATATACATTAAAATTTTGACAATCGTGTCTCATCAGAAGCTTCATTTTATTCAGATTGTTGAATGTCACTGGGGTTTTTTCCCGGGAGAGAAGTGAGACGTGTGTTTGAGCAGTTTATACGCGAAGAGCTAGTGGTGAAATTTTTGTTGTGAGGTGGTGTGTGGCATTAGTTGAAGTGCTGTGGAGACTATATTTTAGCTTTCAGTCGCTCGTGCTCTGGGGCGGTGGTGCCAAAACGTATTGCGCCTGCTAGCAATCATACAAACTTAATGCGCTCAAACGTTTTGGTGAGCTGGTGAAGTTCGTGTGCACTTTTCACAGTTTTATCCCCCTTTTGATTGCATTGAGTCACGGACTTTATTCTTAGCGCTGCACACACATGAACCGCTCATTCTTTAACCATCATTGGCGTTTAGCCATCCCCGCCTTGAAATAGCTCGTACAGTTGGAGGCCGTTAAGCACCTGTTGGTGATACTGAGTGACGTTCGATGGTTTATGTTGGTTGATTCGGGTTTGGCTGGGGTGGGGGCGGTTGGGGAGTGGTGCCTTAAGTGAGATTGTCTCCACTTGGCTTTTATTGAGGGGCGTGTCTCGCCACAAATGTCCGCCCGTCTCATGTGTATACCTCGTGCTCACGCCCCTGCACAAATCAGCCCTGGACCTCCCTCCCCCGACTCCAACTCTATGAGGTCTAATAGAATCGCACCTGGTTGTTGCCCATTTATCGCCTCACCTGCCTCGTCCTGTCTTAATTATAACATGCAGGTAACATCTTATTGACGGCCAAGAGTTAATGTGTCCGTCTCGCCCCTGACGAAACAATTATCAGGTAAATTTTAAATAGACCGCGGTGCATCAAAAAATAGAATTTTAAATTTTAACGCTATTAGTAAATTGTTTCTTAGGCAAATCTGAACATTTATCTTGTCTTACTGGAAAAAATGGAAGAAAGAAATATAAAGGGGGGGGGTGCGGGTGGTTGAAAGGTTGGTTTTTCAAGAGATCTAAAAGAAAATCTATTTTAAACAATTAATTCATTCTCTAATTCTGAGTGTGTTTTTTATTTTATTTTTTAATTTTATTTTTTTGGTAGGGGCGGGTATTTTTTAAAGATAAGTTTGAAACTTAACTATTATTGGCTAATTGCGGACTCCTGGCTCATACTTTGGACAATTCTCAGACTTTTTGTTTTGTTTTGCTTTTTTGTTCAAGTCTTGAGCTACAGGGTGATTCTCTGCACCATCTCAGACGGGCAATATTTAATTGTGTGTCGTATCTTTAGGTGAGGGTGTTGTGGTAGCCGCTAATTGGAGCCATCAAACTCATGGTATTAAATGACAATTTCAAGACATTGATGTAATCAGTGTGGTTGGGGGCGGAAAAATGAGGGAGGGGGGGTAGAATTCATTTTTGGGTGAGGAAAGCTTGTGTATAATGCATAAACGGAAATGCCCCGAACTAGTCACACTTACTTCCAACGTCCGGTGCATTGTTCTCTCGGTTACCCCTTAGTAGGATTTTTTTTTTCACTTTACATCATATTATTTCTAAATAATTTCATTATACGAGATATGCAATGTGAGAGATTCATAGAAATACGATGGGTTGATTAATTAATTTTTGTGGTGGGTGTGTGGGTTTTGTGGTTGTGTGGCGAGGATGCTCAGAAGAAAAAGAAGGAAAAAAAAGCTGGTGAAAATTCATCTCAAACTTCCAAGTGTACGTAATATCTCTTGATGTGCCATTACTTCTATAGATAACCCCTCCTGCCCGCTTTCGTTGCGAGTAACCCACGTCATTGTCCAATCTTGACAAATGTTATATAAATACAGTAATTGTCTACTGAGAATGCGCATTGTGTTACTAGATCGTTCTCGAGAGTTGTGTTGGCAACTCTATCAGAAAACAAAATCTCAACCTAAACATCCTTCCAATGGAATGTTTGCTAATAAATATAAATTTTGCTTTTTTAAAAAGCTTAATCCGTGATTTCTTCCCTCCATTATTTAAAGATTTCCTCAACAGATTATAAAACTTGGCAGCTCCTGGGGCTATTTGACGAAACAAACGCGTAACAAAAATTGTTTCTTGGAGTATAGGAAAACAACTTTGTTGTGGAACAGATATATGCACGCAGAGCTGAAGAGGAGTAGGTTCTAAACACATGCAATAATAGAGCTTGAATCTATTTTCTACCATGAGTTTAGACATGTTTAGAAGGCGAGCACTTGCGCTTAATGGAATGTGTCATGTTGATGAGATCAAACAGCAGAAGTGAATTTTGCCGCTCGATTGCGGGCCCTGCTGTGTGTGAGCGTTGTTAAGTGATCTTATTTTAAGACTTCACTTACAACTTACAACCGTATCGAATTAATAGAAGTATTTGTGTTTGGTGTTTATGTGTGTGTGTTTTAATGAAAAACTCTGGCGAAATTAGAGGTCAGCTGGAAACACAGGCGTCACTAGGGTTGGTATCACCCGGTGCGGTAGCTCATGGTGTCACTAGGGCTGGTATCACCCAGTGCGGTAGCTCATGGTGCCTCCCCCTCAGTGTGCTATCTCCGTATGTCGTTTGTTTTGTTTTTAAATTACTTAAGTTACCAACCAACCCAGGAAAAAATGAACTTACCATTCGATTGTTTGGAAACACCAAAACAACCGCTAGACCAGATGAGGGGCGGCCCGCAGGAAATGTGCAGGAAGAGATACCTATCTCGTGCCAGAGTTACCTGCGCCCACGCAACAGGTATTGGTATTTTCTCAGCTTGCGCTCTTTGAAGGTCGTTAAAATAATAAATTTCAGAGCAGCGTTGAGAGTACGCCTCCTTAGTTCTTTTTTTAGGTGGCAGGGAAATGAGAAGTGGTGGTAGGAAAGAGGCGGGGTGTCCGGATACGTAAAGAATGCACCCCATCCCCATGTTGGTGGGGAAAAAAGCACTTTAAAAAAAGTCTTCTCTCCCTTACTTCATAGACACCACAGGTGTGAGATGGGCCTGTTGACGGGAAGCTGCTGGCATCTTATCTAAACCCCATCACCGCCCGCCCCAAAAATAGTATTGTGCAACCATCTATTTCAGCGTGCTCGAACTCTAATTTTACATACAAACCTATAACTCCGCTCGTGCCCGTCAGTGTCTGATTGGCCTACATACACACACAAGTGTAGTGACTAGGCGTCTTAATTGTTGCCCCGTGTCTTGGAGTCCAGGGAAAGCGACGCCAGATATTGGGATAATTGGAGATTTGTTTGCAGCCCAAATTTAGTGGACGGAAGTGTTTAGAGTTTAAAAGAGCGTCTGTAAATAGATAAGATAGATAAAATAAGATAAAAGAACTAACTAGTTAAGTTGATGTGTGAATATTTAATTTAAAAAAAAACAGCCTAATATCAAGGGATTAATTTTTTCGTGTATGCCTATATTGTGTGTGTGTTAGTTATAATGTATTTGTTCGTATATAATACTTTTAAATAATTATTCATAATAGAAAATATTTAGTCAATTTTATGCAAGAAAAAAATGTATAAAGAGTTCGTTTGCTTGTCTCCGTAAAAAATATTCAACATGTGTTTTAAGGCGCTGTCAAAAATAGTCACCTAGCTAATTGAGTGCTGCACGTTAAGGAGAGAATGTAACGCAGCTACTGTAAAAAGATTTGAGCGTTTGGTAAAAAAAAAAAATACTTTCCTCATTACCAGCTCCAAACAGGCGAGAGCTCCATCCAACATTAGCGTGAAACAACTGAGAGTTCATTCAGCAACTCATCAATCTCTAGCCTGCGTGGCGCTGTGGTAATTTAAAGTGCAAAGGTCGAATCGTGATGTCTCCCCCCCCCCCACCCGATTGTACTTTTAAGTACATATTTTATTGGGGGAGGGGGTGGAATCAGTGCCTCTCGACGTGTCGTGAATCTGTCTGTACTGTTTGTCTATTCCATGGTTTTGTTGTTGTATTCTTTGTTTTTAACGTAAAGTATGGCGTGGTTGTTGATGTTGGTTTAGTTGGCGTTGCTGATAGGCAGCAAGATGTTTGCAACGTCGCTTGATAATCCTAAAAATAATGTTTATTATTATATATCTATATACATTTGTAGTTCTCACGTGAATGATATTAAGGCTAGACCTACACATTAGCTACCAGAGCGATTTGTCTAGAACGGGCAGATTGTTGTATAGAGTGTTATGGTGATGGGTGATGAGATACGATGCAATGGTAGATAGAACCATACCCCCCTTAAAATAATAGTATTCTAAATACTATGTTTCTAATGCCAATGTGAAAACGACGAAGTTAAAATCTGACTGTAATCAATGATGATTGCTAATCAACTTTCCTACAGTCAGATAGAGAGAGAGAAAAATGTCTTCTTACTAGTTTTGTGATGCAGCACAGAGTAGACAATCTTTTTTTTTCTTCGTGTAATGAAGGAATGGTGATATTTTTTAAAAAAAGTATTTAAACAATTGATTTGGACGAGTTCCCGTTGGAGGACGGGGTGGGGTGGTTGGTAGGTGATTTGGTCATCGGTTATCGACGTCATTTATTGCTGGAAATTGGGCTTATCTGTGGAAATGTTATGTTGTATTCAACTGGGGGCGGAGTGAGTGGGCAGAAGGCACGCCTAGCGGGGAGGTGGTGGGGGAGGAGGAATCCGATTCAAGATGAGCAGCAGTTGTCTGCTGCAGTGCTCAGGGGAGGGAATCACCTTATGCGATTAGATTTTCTGAAATGAGCTCCCGTTGCGTGAGGATCTCGAGTCTCTGAGGCGGTCGCGGGACTCGAGGAGGCGACAAGGGCGAGCGCTGAGGAGACCATCTCGCCGCATGTTTACACAGAGAAGGAGACTCAGCTCTGTTTCGCCACCAAGTTCTAGTAAATAATCATACTCCGGTACTTGGCCCTGTAATATCTTGTCGCTGGTATACGGTGAGGATTAAGGTATTCTGATCTTGTGATAATCTTTCGGGGATTCAACACGAACGTCATGTGTCACCACAACCTTAGTGCACTGGATTTAGCTGGACCGATTGAGATTGTGTTGTGTTTTTTTCCATGAAGGGATTAATGAACGCTGTTGGAGTTTACAATTTGATTCTGTTGTGTGTGCCTCGTCTCTTGTCTTAGATCGTTGGGTTCTTCCATGAAACCTGTCATTATAATCCACATGAATGAACAAATTGGGACTGAATTGATTTCAGTTTTCTCGGATTTCGGCTTAGAAATATGCGTTGCTAGAACAGGCAATAGAATAGAATCGGTTTATTGTTTGTAATCAGTTTTCCAACCGGATCAAAGTCGATCTGAAGAAAACAAAAAGCTTTGTATAGCATAATAGCAGTCAAATAAGTCTAAATATATTAAAAAGCAGTTTTTAAAAAAAATAAAAAATTGTAGTTGTCGATTGACTTGACAAAGACTTTAAGGAAAGTATTCAAACAAGTCATACAAAATAATAATAATAATAATTAAAAATACAGTAAAATGGGTGCATAAATACTAAGTAAACACTTTTTTAAAATCGAATTACATGAAAGTGGGTTATGCAAGGCTCGTCTCTTTTTATTTGGCGTATGCTTTTTTTTTTTTTTTTTTTTTTTTTTTTTTCTGAGACTTCACAGGATTGAAATTAACTGTAAGCACAAAAAAGTACGCCACGGGAATGCGCGCTAGCTATTTTTAAACTGTTTTATATACAGCTGTCATGACGTCATGTAATCTATCATGGCTGTGCATCAGCGTTATCCAAAACCTATTTTTTTTATTCCAGTTATTTTTATTATATTGATCATCTTTGATTCACCTAAGTATTATCACTCATTCTTTTTGTAGGTTATTTAAAAAGAAACAGGTTTGAATTTCAATGCAATATTTATAGTTCGTAGTACGCCGACATCTGACATTGTAATAAATTAACAGAGGAAAAAAAGGGTGCTTAATAAGGTGTAGGGGCGAATAGTTTGCTAACATTTCTGAAACCACGATAATTTTGCATCTCCTTTCCCGTTTGTAAGTTATTTTACTGAATGGTTGATACTGATAGAACTAAGGGGCGAAAATTCTAAAGACTTTTTTTTAAAAAAAAACAGTTTTTTCTTCTTCTAGAAAAAGCAATTTGTTGGCAAATAACCTCACTGAAAGAATTTTCTTGTTCATTCCCCGATATTTCAACTTTTGTAGACTTGTAGTCTGAACGTTTTTATCTATTTTCTGGCAATATCTCGAGCAGACGATTCGCGGCCAACCGACGTCATTGTGTTTAAACGTAAAACTCAATGTAGCAGGAATGCGAGAATCAAAAGCGCAGTTTAAGAATAGCATTCCCCGGGCAACGGGGGGGGGGGGGGGTGTTGTTGTGTTTATTCATCTTTATCTTTCATGAGGCCGCTGATGATAAAATGTTTATTTTTGTTTTGCTGTCTTTCTTTTTTTCTTTAAAAAAAAACTGTTTAAAGGTTTCCTGATTTCTGCAGTTGCTTCAAGATGTTTTTTTTTTCTTTTGGTGGAATTTAATTTTCTTACAAAGCAAGATTTTTTGGCATTCAGATTTTAAATCAAGTGCACATCGATTAAGTTCGTCTTTTCTTGATAACTGGTGAAAAACTTGCCAAGATGGCTCGACCTTTTTATCGGACTTAGTTACCTGAAGGAGAAAAAAAAACAACACTGTTTTCGCTAGAGGCGTTTCGACTGTATCTTCGGGTCAGACATCGTTGCGCACCGTTCAGGTTCACCCGGGTGTTCGTAACTTCAGCTGCCACATTTCGCTCTGTGCGCAGGCCGCACTCACTCAACAAGGCGTCACCATGACGACGGTTCAAAGGCTGTATCTCCTCCTCCCCAACCACAAATGCCCCAACAAGAAAAACTGCCCGTTCCACCCCCCGGAGGAGCAGGAGGAGGAGCTCGAGGAGGCCGAGGTCCAGATGGTCAGCAAGCGGCGGGCCATGTCGTTGGCCTCCCACGAGGACCGCCTCATCTCCGAGCAGCTGCTGTCCGAGAAGCTGGCCAAGATCAACCAGCAGATCTCCACCAGCCTGGTGGACGGGAACAAGCTTCACTTCCCCAGGAAGACGAGCCATGACATCACGCTACAGCACGGCGAGCTCGAGCGACTCCGGTCGGAGCACTTCAGCTACGAGGAGACGATACCGATTCCCGGATCGACGCGGGAGGAATCGGTGGCCAGCGACTACGAGTCGACCCTGACATTGGACTCGGGGGTCATGTTCGACTCGTGCAGTGACCGCGAGATGGAGATGGACGAGGAGTCGCTGCCCTTGATACAGGAGGAGATTGTTGTTCCTGAGATCACTGTCGTTGAGGAAGAGGCTCAGTATGTAGTGGGGGAAGGAGGGAGGTGCTGCGCGCTACTGATGTTACACCATCACCACTCACTCCAATTTTTTTTTTTTTAATTAAGTTTGCGCGTTTTTTTTCTTCAAAATTCCATTACAGTAAGCACCATTTGTAATAGGATTACAATATCGGCAATTCAATTTTGTGTGAAAGACATTGTTGCTATCACTGACTCTCACTATCTCTACCACACAACTTGCAATCACCACCACACACTTTTGTTATGTCTACCACACAACTTGCTTCCGTCAACTCATGACATTTCATAAATGACCAGACATACTTCAATTATTAAACGGCTGAACTCAGCATCCGCTCACAAGCGTTCCCAACAGTGATTCTCAAACCCTTTAACAATCTCACTCTGTAATTGATACATAACATACACGTGTATACATTAAATACGTAGGATACATATGAAACGCACAAACTCTACACAGTCTACAAACAACGTTAAATAATCAAATAGTCTTCAGGTAACAAATTCTACTGACGAGATTTCAAAGACTACAAACTTTATTTTGTATTGTTAGCATTTCATAATGGCCCAATAAATCACGGGGCTAATACAGAAATACCGATATCGCCGAAAACCCTTTGAATTTAATCACAACAGATAAATTATGCTGAGGTAAAGGTGGGAACAACTGTGTTAGTTTTAAGGCTTTGTGTATACCATAGAGTTTTCTCTATTGACATTTTTCAGCGTTTTTAATCCTCTTTCTAATCTGATTTTACGTATAAATTGAAATAAAAACTGCGACTTTTGCTAAATACAATTTTTCTCCTTGCTCCCATTTTCCCAGGTTGAAGAACGGTGATCAAGTTGCCGAGGATGACCGTCACAAAACCACTTTCAAAGAAGGGGAGGCCACTCTCCAGATCAGTGTTCTCACCACAGAGGACGCTGGCACCTACACGTGCACGGCTGTCAACGATCTGGGAGAGGCGGAGACAAGTGCCAGTGTCAACGTTGAAGGTAATATTCTTTGGACTACAAGTGCCATACATGCCCCCTTAGATTGTCACTGGCAGAAGCCATACATGCCCCCTTAGATTGTCACTGGCAGAAGCCATATACGCACCCTTAGATTGTCACTGTCAGAAGCCATACGTGCCTTCTTAGATTGTCACTGACAGAAGCTATACATGCCCCCTTAGATTGTCACTGACAGAAGGCAGATAACTGTTGTTAGATTAAGGCCACTTTATGCTGCATATCACTTAGAAATGTTAGATTGTTGTTCCTGTATGTTGCACAAGATTGTTAGAAATGTTAGAGTGTGGTTCCTGCATGTTGCACAAGGCTGTTCGAAATGTTAGATTGTGGTTCCTGTATGTTGCACAAGACTGTTAGAAATATTAGATTGTGGTTCCTGCATGTTGCACAAGGCTGTTCGAAATGTTAGATTGTGGTTCCTGTATGTTGCACAAGACTGTTAGAAATATTAGATTGTGGTTCCTGTAGTTAGAATTTAGGCTGACATTAGCCAGATACTGCTGTTTGTTTGTGTTTCCTATATGTGGCATATTACAGTTAGAATTCTGGCCTTATGAATAGTCGTCAGTAAAATTCAACACGAGCAACGTCATTTGAAATGTTCTGACATTGTATTTTATCTATAAATTATAAAACTCTTCCTCCACAGAAGTGAGACATAGAAGAAAGAGGCTGGACGATGATGAGGCAACTATCAGACTCAAGTAAGTAGACCTGAAGCCCAATGATGGCATATATCGTTAGGATTGGGAGGTCATCTTTCATTGACAACCTGACATTATTTGATCTTGTCAGGGACCTAGTAGATCTTAACATCTTTCATTGACAACCTGACCTCATTTCCTCCTCTCAGGGACCAAGTAGATCTTAACATCTTTCATTGACAACCCATTCCCTGACCTCGTATCATCTTGTCAGGGACCTAGTAGATCTTAACATCTTTCATTCATTGACAACCCATTCCCTGACCTCGTATCATCTTGTCAGGGACCTAGTAGATCTTAACATCTTTCATTGACAACCCATTCCCTGGCCTCGTATCATCTTGTCAGGGACCTAGTAGATCTTAACATCTTTCATTGACAACCCATTCCCTGACCTCGTATCATCTTGTCAGCCATCACAATGTTCTTCAAGCCTTTGACTATTCACTGAAGCTGCAGGTTTTGTATACTCAATTAGGACAGTTTTGGTCCTTGAAAGTTCAGTTCCAATGAGTGTTATGTTAAGAGCGTTTCTTTAACCATTTCTTTCTGCAGGCGTCCTGCCCACGAGTATGACATGACACTTGAAGATACCAACATCGCACCAGAGTTTACCCTTCCATTGGTCGACCAGTCCAGGGCTGTAGGAGAGGATGTTACCTTCACAGTAACGGGTAAGTTGGTTGATAATTGTTTGCCCTTGAAACCACCACAAGGGAAGCAATTACTTTGAACCATGGGTTAAAGGGAAGTAATTATCAAGACATTTCCATAATTTTAACACGTTTTTAGTCATCACTTTCAAAAATGCAGCGGCGTGCTTTCCTTCACATACCTCAATGGATACAAATAAAAATCAAAGCGTTGAAAATAAATTTATTAGTGGTTACATTGATTAGGTAGTGGATGAAGAAGGGAATCCATTATCCAACAGCAGACTAACAGTTTTGTTTGCCCGTGTTCCAGTCACCTGCCGACCAGAACCTGACGTGGTCTGGTACCATGGTAAAGAAAAGTTGGTGAGGTCCAGTCGTCTTTCATTCCACCATGAGAAGGGTATCTACCGTTTGACGGTCCTCAACTTGGACAAGAAGGACGCCGGTGAATGGAGGTGCCAGGCTATCAATGCCTACGGGGAAGCCTGGTGCTCGTGTGACCTCAAGATAATTGGTAGGTCAAGTGAGGTTTGCCAGTGAGGTGTGTAAGTGAGGTGTACAAATGAGGTGTACGAGTTAGTTGTGCGAGTTAGGTGTGTGAATGTGGTGTACAAGTGAGTTGTGCAAGTGAGTTGTGCAAATGTGGTGTGCTAGTGAGGTGTGCAAATAAGGTGTGTGAATGTGGTGTGCAAGTGAAGTGTGCAAGTGAGCTTTACAATTGAGGTGTACATGTGAGATGTACTATTGAAGTGTGCAAGTGAGGTATACAATAATTGAGATATACAAGTGAGGTGTACAAGGACATACACAAAATCCAAAGTTAATGAGTGATAGTTACCCTCCCAGTCACGTTTTGGTCTATAATTTGCCCACAACTCTGTTTTGTTTATTTGCAGAACACATTCCAGAAGGTCACACCAAGCCAAAGTTTGTGAGGGAACTCGAGTATATGACAGTTACACAGGGAAGCCTTGTCAGGCTGGAGTGTGCTGTGCTGGGAGATCCCAAACCAACATTGAAGTGGTGAGTGCATTCAACCTCTTTATTTGGTACTTATTGTCTGTAGCCTCCACTGCAATACTTTATTATTTTCAACCTGGAATGTAGCCAAACCTAAAACTTAACTACCATTTTATTCATCTAATCTAATGTATATGCCTGCATTAGGTAATGTTATCAAAATATTTTTTTATTTTAATTACTGTTTTTGACCGTCCTTATTTCAGTCAATTGTTTTGTTGTTTGAAACTAGCCCTAACTTCCAGTTTTTTATCGGTTCAGGTACAAGGACCGTTTGAGAATTGACTCTGATGCCCACTATAAGATCCGTAGCTATGAAGACGGTATGGCCACTCTGGTCATTGAAGGCGCCGATGTTGAGGATGCTGGCAGCTATATGTGTGTTGCTGAAAATGATGCTGGGTCTGCTTCTAGTGAGGGCAAGATCCGTGTACAAAGTGAGTTCAAGACTTGTCTAATTTAAAAGTGACCTATGGTCTTTATATTATATGTAGAACCAAATTTGTAGCCTAAATGATTCCACTTGATGATATCAATCTTTTTATCATTCTTGTCAACATTGCATTTGTTCTTCTCACCCATGTCAAATAACTAAAATCCCATTAACCCTCAACTTTTGCAATGATTTGTAAAAACGTATAAAGTAACCGTGAATTAATTATAGATCAACAAACCTAATTTGAATATTTCTGTTCCTACTTGTAGAAGTCTATGATGAGAAGACTACCCACGAGTTGACCACAACCAGACTTCATGGCTACTCAAGGCCAGAGGAAGCACCTACACAGAAATACCGCATGCAGGTACCGCCCGATTTTACTGCCAAACTGAAGAACAAGTCAGCACCAGAGGGCAGCACAGTCAGGCTCAATTGTTCCGTCACCGGCATCCCTGAGCCCTCGATCCGATGGTTCAAAGATGGGCAGGAGATCTTTGATGGTCACGACTATACCATGAGAGTAAGTGAACCTGTCATTTGGTACATAGAGAGTAAGTGAACCTGTCAATTGATATCTAGAGAGTAAGTGAACCTGTCATTTGGTACCTAGAGAGTAAGTAAACCTGTCATTTGGTACCTAGAGAGTGAGTGAACCTGTCATTTGTTATCTAGAGAGGAAGTGAACCTGTCATTTGTTATCTAGAGAGTGAATGAACCTGTCATTTGGTACCTAGAGAGTGAGTGAACCTGTCATTTGGTACCTAGAGAGTGAGTGAACCTGTCGTTTTGTACATAGCTCAACGTTTTATCCTAGTTTGATAGCCAATATAATGGCTAAATAAACAATAGCAGCCTATTAAACAATCACTGATACATGAACAAGTGCGGCTAGATAAACAAATTGGACTAGAGGCTAATCTTATGTTAAAATGTTATTTTCAAAACCTTGCTCATAAAAGAATCTTTTAGAAACATGCTTATTTGTGTATGTAGGCCACTGTATGCCAGGGTGGAATTGTGTGAAAAGAGATCTTTCATCAGAGTATGCTCCTTAGAATACTAATCTTCTAAAATTAAAGAAAAGAGTTTGCCTCCATCTTTTGGGTAACTAACAAAAATAACTGACAAGGAAACATTCAAGAGACATTTCTCTTTACAAAGAGTTTACCATGTGTCATTACTGTGGTCATGGCCAAAGCTAGCCATAAATTCCATAGACACATGCGCTTCATAGAAATCATCCATTATATCAAAATAACACATGGTGATTTCTGTCAATACTCAACTGTTTCATTTTCATATATAAAATTTTAATATGATAGACTATTTATGTGCAACTAAAATTATAAATATTGACTTGTTTTTCTCCCATGAAATGTTTCTTCCAGAACAACTATGGTCTTCTTTCATTGGAGATCGTCTATGCCAAGCAGTCTCTTGCTGGCAAATACACAGTGGAAGCATCAAACAGCCAAGGAACAGTTTCATGCTCCTGTACACTGGATGTGGAAGGTAAAACATTGACTTACAAAACATTGACTTACAAAACATTGACTTATAAAACATTGACTTATAGAACATTGACTTATAGAACATTGACTTATAGAACATTGACTTACAAAAAATTGACTTACAAAACATAAGTTTATAAAACATTAACTTATAGAACATTGACTTATAAAACATTGACTTATAGAACATTGACTTACAAAAAATTGACTTACAAAACATTGAATTATAAAACATTAACTTATAGAACATTGACTTACAAAACGTTAACTTATAAAACACTTAATTAACTGACATGGACGTACAAATAATTGACTTACGATACAATGACTTACAAAACATTACATTTTTAAGAGTAGCACATCACTTGGAATTACGGACAGTGTAAAATTCGCACACCAATATTCTTTGCTGTAGGTGAAGAAGAGCTAACAAGCATGGAGCTGGACTTCCTGCGACCCAAATTCTTGACAAAGATTGAAGACATTCATGTCAATGAGGGGGAGGATGCTATCTTCACCTGCACGGCCACAGGGAAACCAATGCCAGCATTCAAATGGTGAGACTTGCTGGACACATCCCACACATCATCGGCTGTTTCATACATGAACTTTCTTGTCATAGTGCTGCTCAGGGGCCTTCAGAGCAATCATCAGCTATAGACTTTTTTGGGCAATGTTTTAAGTTTTTGTCAATGACTTCTGTGCAACGTTCCACAATCATCTTAAAGGAATATTAAGATTATTCTGTTATATATATATTTATGTATTTATGATTTTGTTTAGGGACGATTCCAGCATTAGGCTAAAACGTGAATGTTAAAAATATTCGCAACTTCAATATAATATATATATTTTATTATATAAAAAAATATTCATATTTTTAACATTTGTTGGTCTAATGCTGGAACCATCCCTACACTGACTTATCCTAAATACAGTAGTGGTTGAATGTAACAAAAATCTCCAACCAAAGGTTGCAAGATTTAATTGAATGGTTGTTTCGCTATGACAGGCAACGTGATATGATCAACATTTCAACTGGCAAGAACGTGGAGGCAGAGTGGGACAACCAAGGTCATGCAAGCTTGACCCTCCGCAAGGTCAAACCATCCGACAGCGGCCTCTACTACTGTGTGGCCCAGTCCAGATCTGGAAGGGCCAAATGCTCTGCATATCTTCACGTTAAAGGTAAATTTCAAATATTCTGTTTCGTGTGAATACAGCTAATCTACATGCATTGTGCCTTCCAAAGTTTTATTGAATAAATTTTATGTGTAACATAACTTCTATAGAACAAAGGCTAGTTGTTCACACTTTGAGCACACATGTACAAAATAATGTCAAACTTTTCATATGACACATGTCACTCGTCACCTTATTGACATGCTAGCAGATCTCTTACATCTGTTGTTTAATTTGTCTCCTCAGCCAAATCACCCTCTCCAATAAGCACAAAAGAAGCTGTTGAATACGCCAGGGTGCCGGCCAGAGATGTGAGATCCGTTGATCGTGCGGCCAACCTGGGCTCACCACCGAGCCTGTCTCTCATGCTACCCAGCTCCCTGGACGTCATTGTTGGGGAGCGGCTGAAGCTGGACTGCTCGGTTCAGGGATTCCCAATCCCATTGGGTTAGTACCTCTTTTTTTTCTAAAAAACCCCAATTTACAATGACCTTTCTCAAGTCACTTTCGTATTTATTGATTCATTGAGTTTCATGGGAGATTTCTTCTTGCCAAAAACATCCCAAAGAAGACAGTATCTGAATGTTTTATTATCAGTTACCACTGGAGAAAACAAAATAAATTTGTAATTTTAATGAATAATAACACAAAACATAATGAATAACTTATCAATGTATATTTACACGTCAAGCCCTGCAGCTTTGGTCTGATACAAATACTTAATATATATATATATATATATATATATTAATGTATATATGACAATTACACCAAAAATTTTGTTTTAAACTATTGACTTTTGGGAATGTTCAAAATGTTGATAAAGTTTGCCTACCATGGTTCTATTTCTAACACTTCACCTACTTATCAAACCAAATGAAAAGCCTATTAAGCTAATGGCAGAGACAGAAAATGACGACAGCTCTTCTGATGAATTATTGCGCTAAAAAATGGATATGAAAGTTTCTGAATCCATTAACTCTCTGCAATGGTGGAAACTTAATAAACACTGATATCCGATACTGTCATTCCTTGCAAAGATCATTTTTTGCATACCAATTAGCTCAGTTTTATGTGAATGATTGTTCAGCTCGGCTGGTTATATTGTCAATTAGACCCACTCATCACTTGAAACAAATAATGTCAACACACTTGTCTTTCTGCGTAGTTTGTTAAAAAGATGACATATAATTTAGACATTTCAGTGTTATTTTATTTTTTTTAAAAATGTTTTATGTTACTTATGACATCATAAATTTTAATTTTTGGCTTTAAACAAAATCAACTATCAAATTTAAATTAATCGTTAACACCCCTAATATACATATTGGACAAAAATAGTTTTAGTTTGATTTTAGCTTTATTTTTTTTTCATTTCATTTTTTAGTTAAGTTTTATATATATTAAATATCTGCAGTATCTTATATTATGTGTGTATAATATTGTATATCGTATTGAGTTGATTATATGCTGAACTACCCTCTATATAATGCAACAATGCTTATTTTCCCTTTGTGTCCAGTGACTTGGCACAAGGGAGATAGGGAGCTCATGTACAGCCAGCGACATCGCATCATTCTGTGCGGAACTCTCCACACCATGGAGATACCACAGACCATGACAATAGACAAGGGAGAATACATCGTTAGAGCCACAAACATCTACGGCTCTATTGAAACCTCCTGCTTTGTCAACATTTTGCCTAAAGGGTATGTTTGTCTTAAACCTACACAGGGTATGTTTGTCTTAAACCTACACAGGGTATGTTTGTCTTAAACCTTCACAGGTTATGTTTGTCTTAAACCTACACAGTGAATGTTTGTCTTAAACCTACACAGGGTATGTTTGTCTTAAACCTTCACATTTCTCCAAGGTTCAGTAATAATAAATACATGTGAAAATATTTTTAAAAAACACTATTGCTCACATTCAATTTTTCTTATCTCAATTAAAATGATTTCTTAGCCTAATCTATTGCTGGTGTTTAGCTAAGTTTATTGAAAACCTTCTGGCACTTTAAGAGTTAATGGCCTAATTGAAGATCTTTCATCATAATAATAGCTAATTTAATGGCTAATTGAAGATCTTTCATCATAAAAATATTTTTGAAACTCTTTTTCTATAGCTCCTTGAACAATTTTATTTTGATTTTTTTTAAATGTGTATATCCTCTCAACAAAAAATTATTATTATTTGATAACTTATAAAATCTGGGAACTAAGCCAGCAACAGGGCTCATCACACTTTACACGGAATAGTAACAGAGATATTTATAATTGTGTTAATTAAACAAATCATGTAGTGACAATTGATGAAATATCCAGATACAAAAAGATAGGCATTAAGATACGTTTGTACCTAAGATCTAGCTTTAGTCTTATCTTATCTTATATATTACAGACGCTCCTTCTGTACAGAAGATTATTGCATCCTACGTATATCTATGGTTTGTGTTTGGTCCTGTATTCTTATTAGAGTTTTAAATGTTGATTAAGTGTTGGCTTTCCTGGATTCTTCCATTGTTACAATGAGTTTGTGTCTCCACTAGATCCAAGGTGACAACTCCACCAGATTACAGAAGAGAAGCCATGCGAGAGGCAGCCAAGATGAGTTCCCAAGGTGAGACATTTTTCAGTCATTTATTGGGTGATGCTCTTAACTCTACCACTCTTTGACTTTTCTCTCTTGAACATTTTTAGTGCTATTATTTCCCATACCTAGATATTTGATTTCTGCTTTTTTTTTATTTCATCTTCTAAATTAGACAGATGCCAATACACTGATAACTTTAATTTTTACGGAGGGTTATTTTAAAATTGTTTCTGTTTATTTCAAACTTCATTGAAAAGATGGGAATAAAAGAAAGTTTTGATAATTCACAAAATACCTGGACACTCAATTACCTCTGTGATATTAAAAATGTGAAGGGTTTTTTTAAGTCATGTACTTTAACAAACAAAAAAATTGTATAACCTGGAGTTAAAGTTGTACTTTGTTTTTTTTTTTAATGTTTTTACTTTGTTTTTTTGTTTTTAAATTTTGTATAAACATTTTTAAAAAAATAATGTTCATTATTTTAATAAATGTTAAGCTCATAAAAATTCGACACATGGGCCAGTCTTCTTCCATGATATTCAAATTTCATGTGATTTACCTTTCATACATATTTTTGGCTGCAATGCTCCTACAACGTAGTTCTAATTATTTTATTAGTTATACCAGAATGTTACCTTTTCAGAATGGTCATCTTTCCATCTCTTAGCTCTCTGTAGCATTAGTGTGTGGCTAGTTTCTAGAGTATAAATCTGGTTGTTTTTTTTTTAAATTTTTTAATGTATAAATCCATGACTTGCATGATGTTATTCATCTCTCTTCCATCTCCCATCCCATCCCAACTCCCACAACTTCTTCACTGCATGCATTCCTGATGCTGTTACAGACATTGATGAAGACATTGATGAAGATGATCAGCTGGATGGTCAGCCAAGAAAACCCCAAGGTAGCACAACAAGCACTGACCTTACGTTGTGACCTAAATCGCCAATTTACAATTTTTGCGTGTGAATTGTTTCACAACACCACAGAGTGTGTGAAGTGTTTCACAACACCACAGAGTGTGTGAAGTGTTTCAAAACACCACAGAGTGTGTGAAGTGTTTCACAACACTACAGAGTGTGTACACAGCACTTTAACACAAGCTCACAGCAACCTGTACTGTGATAGCATGTCTCCAGGAAGGCCTGTGACATGTTCTTACAGAACATAATAAAAAAAATGTTCTAACACTGATATGACATTAAAAGCATGTAGTTTGTTGAGGGCCATTTCTGACTAATGAAAACCTTTCATCAAGTTAAATAAAAAATGTTTTATTATATTTTGAAAATGTTTTTCAATAACTAGGAAAGGGATATAACTGACAGTATTTTTTTTCCATAAGGGTGTTAGTTCAGCTTTGTTTCCAGTAAAAATCAAGTTTGTGGGAAATTGGGGAGAAAGGTCTAAAGACAACAATCTTGAGCAGGGGTCTCCAAACTAGGGCCTGCGGGCCAGATGCAGCCAGCGAGGCCCTCTCATACGGCCCCTGGAGAACTTTTAATCTAAAAAAAAGATACTATTTTTATAGTAGTTTATCACAAAACTTTGCAATTGGGGGTTAGTAGTCGGCCCCCAAACTGCTGTTTGACAATTAATCCGATCCTTCTGCAGAAAAGTTTGGAGACCCCTGATCTAGAGCATCCATAGTTTTTACATCAAGTTTCTGTACTAATTTAAATTCTATTCATTTTTGGTTTATAAGTTGTATGATAAAATGGAGTAGGTTACAGCATATTGTATTGAGACTAAAATAACATTAAAGCCATTCAAAATAATTCCAGTCATAATAACTTTGGTTATGAATGTTGTTGTTTTATAATTATACTCAGTGAAGTTTCTCCTCGAGCTGAAAGTTTCCAGTTTATGTCTGGTGAAGTTCACAATGTGAGGAATTCACTTGGAGAAATTTATTTCACGTTTTTAACAAATTGTGTTGTTTTTTTCACAGCTTAACAGGACTAAATAAATATTATGTTAACGGGACCTTAAAAAATTAAAATGCACATTTATTTTTTAAAGTGTTTTTATTGCACCAATGATGCTAAACAACTAAAATAATGTTGTTTTTAATAAACCTTGTAATTTTGTATCTCAGTAGTTTAAATGAGGCTCCTTATTTAATTAGTTTCAAACATAAATTAAATGTGTGTTTCAAAAAACAAAAACATAAAGAAAAAATGCCAACATTAGTTTAAAGATTATTCCTGAATTTTCATTGGAGCCTCGCTTAAGTGTTATTATAAATAGTGTAATATTTTGGTGATTTATTAAAAATACTAAAGTTTATTTCTATTAATACTTGTATTATTAATAAATTATTTATGTTATTGCTATCCCAAAAAAGTCACATTGAATTTATGAAATAATCATTTGTGATTGATTTTGCTGTGCTTTAAATGCAAAAATTAATTCATAATCCAAATGCAATAAACTAATGTATTTTTTAAGGATTAAAAAGTAAAGAAACGTTTAAAGCTGCAAATACTTTATTTCACTAGTTTTGAGATGCTAAAACAATTCTAGAACATACTTTCCTTATAAATTTAAATTTCATGTTTCTTGTTCTATTTTAAAGATTTCAACTCCCCCCAAGATCATTTTAATAACAAGTTACTGAGTTAAAGTAAACAAACTTAATGTAAAGTAAACAAAATGACCCTTTGAAGGGAACTTGTTTTTATGTCATAGATGAATTGTTTAGTGTAAACGTTTGATAATGTTTCTCTCCCTCTCTCACCAACAGCACCATTCTTCATCAAACATCTGCCAAGGACCATCGATGTGATGGAGGGTATCGACGTCAGGCTTGATTGCATCCTGCGACGTGGCATTGAGCTGGTCAGGTGGTCCTCCTCACCCACCCCGTCACATGACGTGGACAAGGCAAAGAAGGAACTTGCCGATGAAGGATTTAGTGGAGAGTTCATTCCAACAACTAAGAGCTCTCAGGTGAAGGAGGATAAAAGATCAGGTAAGCTGCAGCAAAGTGTTTTTAATCAAGGTTTTGAAAGTTTTTTTTTTTTAAGATAAATTTTTTATTTGTTTTACTTATTGTCAGGTGAAGTTTTCTATATCTAATGATTTCCTTATTTAAATACACCTTAAATACTCTTGAATGTACTACATCCTCTAGCATTTCATCATTGAGTGTCCAGCAGACTGTATCAAACATTATGAGATCATCACACCATTGTAAATATTATTTGAAAGGTTATGAGTGCTTCTATGAGAGTTTGTACAAATTTGTTCAGTATTAATGATGTGTTTGATCTCATTCCAGAACCAGCTGGCAGGTTAGAACATCCAGTTTTCAAGACAACACCAAAGGATCTGGAACGACCTGTAGGTAGTGAGGCTGAATTTGAATGTACGAGCTCAGGGACCCCTGAACCTGAGGTCAAGTGGTGAGTGGGGTCATCATTTTGATTCTTATAGTTTAAGAAAACAGATAATTACATTTTTTATAATTTTTAAAATATTTTTGACAAATAGGGAAAAGTAAAATGTATTGGGTTGAGGGATGAGTATCTATTTATGAGAGAGGATTCATTGAATGACCTACTTAATGGTGAAGCCATTTGAAACTCATCATGGTGGGCAGAAAATGATGAGGTCCAGAGGTCCGGTCCTTTCCTCTGCTTTTAATCATGTTGAGTTTCTCTGATACACCTCTGTCCAGTGTATAAACCATGTCTCATCTGTGACCAGGTACAAAGATGGCAGGCTACTGATTGCGACTGGCTCAGTCCAGATGACAACTGCTGGTAACAGACACAAACTCAGGCTGACCAATCTCTTGCGGTCAGACCAGGGAGAGTACGTCTGCAAGGCGACATCTATTGCTGGGACAAAAACTTGTGGGGCTGTGTTGACGATTGTCGATGGTAAGTAATCAAGATGCTAAAGATTATTTACATGTAACAAAAAGTGAAGTCATTTTTTTCCTCCAGTCACATCACTTGTCCTGTGTGTAGGCCTGTCAACGGGTACCCGGGACCCGGGTACCCGTTGCCAAGCAATTACCCGGGTTGTAAATTGGCGCCCGGGTACCCGAGAAAATGTTACTGCAATATCTTTACCACCAGTATTTAAACTGTGGCTCTTATGTGTTCAAAGTTCGGCTCGCGAATAATTTATCAAAGTAAAACTTTTTGTTTGAAATAAATACCTTAAAATGTGTATTAAGATGAAAATGTTTAAAAAGATATACGTGTTAAAGGGAAATAAAACACGGTCCCGACAAACTACAAAGTATTTTGATATATATTTTTTTTTTTTACCAGGAACATGAAACAAAAATCATTTAAAACAAAAAAATAAGGTTTTAGTTCTTTGAATTGTTCAAGTGAGGAAAATAGAACTTGAAGACAACGCCGATAACTACTATTAACTGGAAAAGGTTATAGATGACCTTCGCATTGGCTTTGAAATACGCCGCTCATTTTTGTTACCGATTGAGCGAGCCAGTGTTGTTTATCTACCCCCCCCCCCTCCATCGACACACACGTGTCTCCTACTCTCCACTCCTATCTCCACCAAATACTTTTAAAAAAATATTTCAATCATTGAATGATTTTCACTATAATAACAAAAATGCATGGTGGGGTGGGTCTGTCCTTTCAGTATAACACAAAATAAGACACAAGAGTGATAACTAGGATGGGCTAGAAATGACCTTGGCTTTGAAATACGCCGCTCATCGTTGACACCGATTGAGACGCGTCAATTTATTTTATCTACCCCCCCCCCCNGGGGGGGGGGAGGTAAATTTTATTATTTTTATTTTTTATTTATTAAATCATATTAGAATCATTGAATATCTTTACTGTATTACTGGGGGATGGGTCCACTAAGTAGTAGTCCTGAAATGTTTAGTTAATTAAAACAGTTGTCAGCTACAGCTATGAACTAGAAATAACCCGCCATGTCATCATACGATTAGCATACCAAACCCCCCCCCCCCCCCCCAAAAAA
>MUZC01000195.1:148638-197898 GCA_002072015.1 Radix auricularia | reverse complement strand
TATATATATATATATATATAATATATATATAATTGCTCCATATATATATATAATTGCTCCAGCTATAATGAAATCAGGCTACTTTTACAAATCTGGCTCCTTCACTTGATAAATCTGGCTAAATCCGGCTTATACCCGTTTACAAAATATTTTATCCTGTTCAGCATTATTGAAATTTATTATTATCATTTATTTCCAGTCTAAGCAACCATTTAATACTTAGCTGCACATTCTTCTCACCTCAGAGTAATGATGTAATACTGGTGCCCGAAGTTTTGCACGGGCACGGCTCTGAAAGTCTCCACAGAGGCCCAGTCAGAGGTAAGGACGACACAGATGGCGATGGGCATGTCACTTGCCACTTTGTACGCCTTCTCAACACCTCCGCTGAACCGTCTAAAGTAAATGCGGTAAGAATATCGTCCAATAAAAGATACTTTTATAATTTCTTAAATTTTAAACAATATAAATTATCTTTGTATCTATCTATGTATATATGTATCCATTCATCCATCCTTTTATCCATCCATCCATCCATCCATCCATCCATCCATCTATACACCCGCCCATCCAACAACCCGACCATCCTTCCATCCATCCATCCATCGATCCATCCATCCTTCAATCCATACATTTATCCATCCATTCATCCAACCATCTATCGATCCATCCATCCTTCCATCCATCCATCCATACATTTATCCATCCATCCATCCATCGATCCATCCATCCATCCTTCCATCCATCCATACATTTATCCATCCATCCATCCATCGATCCATCCATCCATCCTTCCATCCATCCATCCATCCATCGATTCATCCATCCATCGATCCATCCATCCATCCATTCATCCATCCATTCATCCAACCATCCATCCATCCCTCCATCCATCCATCCATCCATCTATATATCTATCTATTTACCTTTTATGCCTTTAAAAATAAAATTAATCGAAACTAATCAATTAATTTTCCCGATTAATGAAAGAAAACATTTTTTTAATAATAATAAAAAAAAAAAGTAGTCGTCACTTGTAAATATTTGTTTGTTTCATTTTTACTTATACATGAACGAATATTTTTTAAAAAGTCAAGGAAAATAAATCAATATTTAAAATAAGAAGATTGTATTTTTTCTACGCTGTAACGTTTGCATTTGATAATATATAACAAATTTACAATTTAAAATTGAAAAAAAAACTCTAGTTTAAATTCTGATAAAACTACGTAGTTTATGGGCACACACTAAAAATAATTAGTAATTTTTTAGGTACTTATTATAGTTTGAAATTTACAAAGACACATAGAAAATATAATAATCTTTACATTATTTTTTTTTAAAGGAGATAAAATAAAATGTGTCAGATGAGTCGCCGATTACTCATTGAGTATTCCAATTTTTTGCTGTCTGCATTAAAAAATTTCATACATGACGCCATCAAATATCACACCCAGCAGCAATGAGTTCACTCACATTAGTTACAATTTTATGTTGAAGTGGGCCCACGCAAACCTTGTGACGACGTGGTGAGGACGAGCGAGAAGCCACTACATATACAGAATGTAACAACAATATACGTGACCCACTCACAAGTGACATTATAAATGTAACAACAATATACGTGACCCACTCACAAGTGACATTATAAATGTAACAACAATATACGTAACCCACTCACAAGTGACATTATAAATGTAACAACAATATACGTGACCCACTCACAAGTGACATTATAAATGTAACAACAATATACGTAACCCACTCACAAGTTGCATGTTAAAAATGTAACAACAATATACGTGACCCACTCACAAATCTCCAAAGTTAAACTTGGTGCAAATGTTACGGGTAACAGTCACGTTGAAGACTTCACTTGGCGTCGTGACGAAGACTAGGACAGGTGACTCAGACAACGTCAGTATGTAACCTTCTGACGTACCGTTGTAGAGGAACGGAAAATGAAGCACGAAGACCTTACCGAATTGGTTGCGTATATCTGTGGATTAATGAGGTTTTAAGTCTTTGTGAATTGAACCTAAAGATGTGATGAACAACTCAAAGGCTGCTCTGTTGTGAATGAAACTGGTGGGTTGACTAGAAACAGATCAAAAGAAAAAAAACAATCGTTTGGTGAAGAGAGTACTGGAGCAAATTTGAATGATCTAGTCATCTCCGTCCACGACAGATGATGTGGTCATATGGTTGAGATGTTGTTTATGTGATTTAAATGATGAGGTGTTTACTTGATTGTTAAAGTCATCAATGTTAATTAATTCTTCTTCTCACTAGCTAATTAAATTTCTTGTTATTCTTCTCTAAGTTTTCTTCAATTAAAACACCCTTTTAACTGTTATTTTCTTCCTCTATCGGTGTATTATATTTATCTTTTATAATGTTTATCTTTCTCATTTTGTTTGTTGTTACACGTCCTTGTTGCATAGTTATTTGAGGGGGAAGACGGGGACAAAATTCGAATGTCTCCTCTTTTCTAAAACATTAAATATTACACTACCACCATTGATGTGAAGCCCCCAAAGAGGTTAAACCCACGGCCCCCAAACCCTTACAAATTCTTAGCTACGCTACTTTTTATATCTGAATATTGGAAGTCATTTTCTTTTATTTTCAGATTTTATAAACACCGAAGAAACACGCGTAAACATTTCACATTACCTACGGCTGTAGTAACAGGGAAGACAATCCAACAGTAGTAGCACACCCTTAAGTCCATGCCTAGTGTTATGTTTCCTGAAATACAATAGTTAAAAACATTTATAACATTATTTTAATCGTCTTAATTTCTAACCCTGTTTATGTTTACTATCTCTGCCTCTCACATCTTCTCTCTCAATGTTTTATACCATACACAAAGCTCTATCGGCGCATTACTTGTATGATAGTTTTCTAATTTCCTAAGCACATCAACCCCCACTTTTTAATTAGAAACAAGAGTCCCTAGTTACACGTTTGGTTTACAAAACCAATAATACACAGATTGATACTAATATTGATCTTCTTACCTAGAGAAACAAGTAGCTAGTTCATTACTAAAATTCAAAATTGGTGTCACATTCATTGAATGCTCGCAATATCATTAATGTCTGTAAGCATTGCATTGTAACATCCATTTTGTGATACGCTTGTATATATCGGTAAAATCGAAAAAAAAAAGTAATTTAAAAATTTAACAAATATTTGATCATAGAATTTCATTAGGATAACAATCGAGGCATTCACAATCTAAAACTTACGATTTTCACACAATGTTTATCTGGAAAGACACTTAGCTAACTTGTTATAATATTTGTTTCAATTGATGCATTTACAATCTAAAACTTACGATTATAACACAATGGTTAGCTAGGAAGACACTTAGCTAACTTGTTATTATATTTGTTTCAATTGATCAAAGCCCGGAAATAAATCAGCTTTTGAACGCAGTTCGCACCGTTCTGACATTTCATTAATAATTTATCTAAAAAAATTTCATATCGATGCGAAATTCTTTTATCTTATATAAAATAAACTATAAGAGTTTTATAAATTTAACCCCGTCTCTCAAAATCCTACAGATATTTCAGGATTGACTTTTTTAAATCAGTGTATGTCCAAAAAAAAAATAGTCACTGGGACCGTCTTTACATATCGTTTTACCCACAAGAGTAAGCATTTAAATAAGTCTTTTCATTGTGTAATTAGTGTTCTCATAATAAAGGCTACCAACCTAAAGAGACGAGTTTAACATCAGAGAGAAGCATTGTTGAGGTATTCAGTGGTTAAATTGCTTATTTGTTTATAAAGTTGAACGGGCTTGCATTAGTGTGATGAACAATATCTTTTCTTTTCTTATCTGTTACAGACGTTCCTTCCATACAGTAGATTGTTGCATCAAACCCTAATGAATGGTTTGTGTCTAGTTTGGGCATTTTTAAAACAGTTTTAAAAAATTTATAAAAGCTGGTTTTCCTAGTTTCCTCGGACAATCTTATGTTTCCATTAGAACTTCCTCGGGGCATGGTAGACTTTGGCGGGGACCAATTCCTCTCCAGGTCAGCGGAGGAGTTTTTAGCAATGGTCATTAATCAACCTATTTATTGTGGCTTTCACGTTGGCTAGATCCCACCTTCCTCAACTTGTGAGGTGAGAGCACAATTGACCTCGCTATCGTTAGGGTTTGCAATAAAAATAAATAGGTAAGAGAATTTTACAGTTTGTGTGTTTCTTTGGGGCGGGTTTGGGATAAATCGTCATTATAAATGTATTGATAACCTTGTTATGCTCCTACTATTGGGCTAAATTCTAAAATACTCACTTTTAAAAAATTGAAAAGATTTTCTCATCGAAATTGGTGACGTTTTCACGTTTCATCAGAATTTCAAATGCTAATGCGAGTATTACTCAAAGTTTATATCATATACTATAATTTAGACAAGTTCTCTTTAGACATTTGAATTCACTGTAAGATTCTTGGGTGTACACTTACTACATTAGAATTTTTAGAATAGTTATTTCGTAATACATATACGGATTGCTATACTAAAAACACAGGAAATATATTTCAAGCATTCGATTGAGTAACGAGAGAAAGAAAGAGTGAGAGAGATAAAGAAAGAATGAGAGAGAGAGAGAGAGAGGTTGTGAGGGATAGAGACGGAGAGAGAAAGACAGAGGGAGACCAAGAATGAGAAAAACGGAGAGAGAAATTAGAAACAGATGCAGCTAGAGAAAAATATATAGAAAGAAAGACAGAGAAAGAAAGAAAGAAAAAAAGAAAGAAAGAGAAAAAAGAGAGAGGAAGAAGGTGTTAAGGTGAAGGAAAAAGATACATAGAAAGAGAGGAAGAGAGAACAAAAGAGAGATACGAGAGAAAGAGAAAGAAAGAGCAAGATGTTGGAAGAGAATGGCAAAAAGAAAGACAGATGAAAGCAAGCAAAAGAAAGAATCATAGAGAGAGTAGAGGGAATTAAATGAAATGAATAGTTGCTTCCTCTTCATGATTTTTTATTACTAGAAATGAATAAATGAAGTGGCAACAACAAAGTAAAATCCGCGATAACCAAAATCCATTACGATTTTCAATTCGGTGATCTAAAGAAAGGGGATTTTTAATATAAATATATAAAAATATGGCTTCAATATAATCGATAATACCGTCCATGATATGAATTATTTTAGTAGCTATTATAAATATTCATTTACAACAAATTCCCCACACAGGCTTCTGGTCATATCTGAAAGATTAACATTACTATAATCATGTCTTACGTAATCTGCTCCAGATCACGCAAGCGTAAAATAAAGATACATATAATGATCACAATAGCTTCTATTTCAGCTGCTCCTCAGTTTTTAATATAGGGGTCAGCAACCAGTTCATCAGAATACTTTCAAGATGGGTATATACAACACTAAAGCCAGATGATTAGTTAATCGTAATATAAATAAATTAAAACTATTAAAATGTTTACAGATTTCAATACTACGGTTTGGACATAATTTTCTGTCGATTTAGGAGACAACATTCTTTACATAAAGTACCAAAACTCTAACATGGCTACAAAGATTTTGGAAACCGTCAAGAGTGGGCATTTGGCTAAGAAACCCAGCACCAATAGACAGCGACAAGAAAGACGAAAAGATAAAAGATTTCAGTGTTCTCTAGCTAAAGAAATTGATGGTATACTTGAGTCACCTTCAAAATATCACAAGTAAAAACGGCTAAAAAAACAGCTAAAATATTTTCGTCTTCATTTTATTAATTTAAAATGGGAAAACATTTTATAGTATGACATGAACACGAATAAATTTTTGAAAATGCCAGTGATGAATACTTTGATAGAGATATCCAGCAAAGAGTTTCGAATTCAACCAAATCTAAACTATGGTAAGTAGCAAAATCTCAATTTGACACCTTCTATAAATTTTCTAACACTTAGCAGAGAGGCAATAAAACCATTTATAGATTTATTCTCATATATTAAAAACATAAAAATATTTGTTAAGCTAAAATCAAATTCATTCCTTCCAGGCATCCGTGAGGTTGAGGTGCTAGAGGAGGGAGAAGCAGAGGGTCACGATATGTTCAACAAATGCAACAAAAATCCGGGACATACAAATTCACATCCGGTCAACGACTTCAAAATAGAAGACCTACCAACAGAATGCAGGGATCGTGATCTGTACGATTTTTTGAAAGTAACAGCTGAGCTGACAGTGTCGGTGATCGTTCCTGCCAATATTTTGAAAAGACCAAATGGCTTGCCTGGCAGGAACGACAAACATTTGTTTGAGAACACCCCGGACAAACATTGTGGTATCAGGAAAGCAACAGGCAGGCTGTGTTGTGTGGAGCTGAATCCGACGGAAGCCGACAGCAAGAAGTGTTTGTGTACTCAGTGTCAGCTGTCCTCATCCACAAAGAGGCTGGTTGGCAGGGTCTGGCTTTGTACGGCCAATCATGTCTTCGAAGACAGCGGGGAAGCCAAGAATACTTACTGCAGGCTGTTTTACGACACCGATGAGAGTCCTATGGTGATGCTCGGACCGTGGTCAGTTAAGGGCGCAGACTTGGAGGAAGATCGTTGTTTGTTGACTTGCTGGACGTGCGACAGAAGCCTGCTGGAGCGCCTGGCTGCGTTGATCGCACGAAGGAAGGAGCTGTGGTGGAGCTTGGAGAGACGTCCACAGATTGGCCTGCATAGTATCACACCCACATGGTGTGGCCAAGAGGATAAGCGTTGGTCGTTGGCACGAGAGAATAAAAGTCAGAGGTGATTGTGTGACCAAGTACGTGTACGACACAGGCACTTGCCCCGGAAGTAGTGGGGCTTATGTGTACATACTCGGCAGCCATGATTTAGTGTACCCTGACCATGTTCACAGTGAGGCCCTAGCAACTGGATACAACATAAGTGGCGTAGGGAGGACTATGTAGGGAGAGAATAAGGATAAACGAAGTATAAACAGTGCATCCTATAAGATAATAAGATACAGCGGTACAATAAACAATCATGTTGACATATAAAAACAACAGAAGACCATAAATGCTAATAATTTTCTATGAAAATAAAATGTAAAAAATACCAACAGAGAAGATAAAAGAGAATGCTTTTGAAGAATTTGAAAACAATTCTAACATAATGGTACAAGAAATCAACAGCGAGAATAGTTACTTTGTTTACTTCAAAAGTTTTCTTGTAGCGATTTTATTTTTGCTTCGTTTGAGTATAACATTTATCAGCAACATTTACAGAATATGTAGACTGAAGCTTACCTTCTCATAGTCAGGTCCCTTATCAGCTCCATCTGCTGGCACGTTCCGTATGGTCTACTCCGACTGCTATGTTATGTTGGGGCTAGGGCTAGGGCTATAAGATGCACAACTGCGTCATGTGCTAAGCTGAAATGCTGACAGTTGGAGCCCATGTTATTAATTAGCCTGCTGAAATACGTTTGGTGACTTAGTGTCAACATACCAGCCAGTTAAAAGATTATATCTGCACCTGTCACATATTCTAATGTTGCAATGTTCGATTCACCACTAATCGATGTTCAAAATTAAAAATACAACTCTCAAATGACATTACATAACATCTATGAAAAACGTGAATATATAATTACTTATAGCTTGAGTTTTAAGCATGGTCGATAAGACTGAATACGAAATGTTTCTTGAATCGATCTTATCGCCGTATGTGTAATGAAGATTTGAAAATTAAATGTGATTCAATACGAACACAAAGGTGTTTTATGCAATAAAGCAAATCTATGTAGTTAGATACTGTTAAATCAATAATTCATTACATTGATTTACCCGTGAGAGTAAAGATAATTTGCTATAAGGCTGTGTTGAGGGTCGGAGTGTGTGATTCAGGTGTTAACCAGGGCTATTTTTTCCACTTCATTGATCTGTGCAATTTGAGAGGGGTATTGACAAGCTGGTTTAGTCGAAATAACTAATAGTGTTAGTACCAGGTCTCTACGTCAGAGGGTTTGAGCAAACGTTATCAATCTCTGCAATCTTCACTTGAGTCCGTTCATTAAGTAGGACAAAAACTTGTAATGCCATAGAGAAATAACATGTGTTCAAGTTAAACGATGATATGTTGTGTGAAAATTCTTTTTGTGACAACTTCAAGCACGTATTTTATAATAGGGTACTCGAGTTAATATCTAATAATTGTAGTTACGATAGTACAGGCCTTATGTTAATTTGTACACTTTAGGCTGACGTTAAACATATTGTAGTTCAAACGAAATTCTGAATTAGAAATGGGCACAACATTATTTATAGAAACATTTGCTCTAAGAAAATTCTAAATTTTATTTACTTTATAACGCGCTAGAGAAAAATAACTCATGTTACTTATTACAAGTAAATTTATTTGAAATTGATTAAAATAACATACAATAATATATACACCTGTGAGTTGTTGATATATTTTAAATGGAAAGTCATCAAACATTTTATACTATGTAATGTTTTCAAATAATTGTTTATGTAGTATATGATTTACTTTGGTGCATATTCATTTCAATAGCTTGAATATACATAGATAATTAGTAAAATATGCATGCGTTTAAAATATACTCACTATTCCTAACAAAAGTTGATTATCACATTTTTATTGATGTTTAGATTAATGAGAAGTTGAAATTTGTTTGCTTTGTTTGTCCTTTTTATTCAATAAATTAAAATTCTATATTATATGGATAATAAAAGCTTCTTAATTTGTAAAAATTCTTTTCCACTCGAGGTAAACATGTTTATTAACTGTACTGAGTGTTACTAGGGAAAGCAGGTTTTCATGTTCTTAGCGTTTTTCTTAACCGTCTGAATAAAGTTAAAAACGTTGATTATTTTCACGGCGTGTGGGTGGGTGGCGGAGAGCGACAAATGTGTTCAGAGGTGGGTGAATGTAAAATAATATGTGGGGGTAAGGGAGCGGGTGGGTGGTATGAAGGCTGAATTTTGGTTAATCACGATAAGAAGACGTGTTTAACAGATTCCAAGACAGCACCACTTCACAAAGGGTAATCATTAATAATATTTATTCAGATTTATTTTAAAATGTAGTTATTGGCAATTCAAAGGATGATAGAAATAGACTTCATAGAAGTAAAAATTATTTGAGAATCATGTCAACTAATGTGTTAAATCGTTTCTTTTATCGGTACATTAGTTAAGTAGGCAAGTCACGCCTCTGCGTTGATAATGTTTTGTTGAGTATGTTCTGCTCCAAAATTAGCCACCTAAAAATAGTTAAACAGTATTCCCGATATGCGCGCTAAATACTATTCGGGAATTTAAATAGTGATGCAATGAACATGTAGAGTGAATGGGAATTTTTCAAATAGAAAATCTATAGTAATTCATAACAAAGAGGTTAACTTTAAGTGAGATACTTAATTCGGTGTGTATAATGCAGAAGAGACTGCCACTCAAGGAGTGGTCTCTTCAGACACACCAAGAGCTGCTAATAATAAGGATAAATCTATCGTCTTTCGTAGACGGACAGATACCATGCTTAATAAACGAAATTTGCGCTTCTTGAAAGCTTACTTAGTTGTGATAAATCATTATGTTCTTTTTAAGCATATGTTCTTACATTCAATTTCCTTTAAGGTACAGTTTGAAATTAGAACAGATTTAACAGAATACCTTCCTATTGTATTGTAAAGATTATCCAGGGAACTACGTTTGGAAGCTGTAACTAATTTTTGTGGATTTGCCAACTCAAATAAAAAGTGTTTGTCTTCCAGTGATATCAATGGTCGTGTTCAACATGGAAGACACTCTAGATAAAACACACGGGCATACACGGAAACAAGTATCTGTGTCCGGGAGGGAGGGTGGTGTTGGCCGGTGACAGTAACATAGACTGCAATGTAAACCTTTAAAACGTACATCTGGATCAACACGTCTTTAAGCCTACTTATAAAGCTTTTCGAACTTTTTAGGGGACAGCTAAATTTATACAAATCTATAAAGCTGTGTGTTGTTTTTTAAAAAATTGTTTGGTTACATGAAAAGTAAATTCTTTTTAAATTATAACTATCGAAAGTTACTTCTCAGAAAAGCGAATAAAAAATTATATTAAAAAATTAAAGATATCGCTTAAGAAGTTAATAATGTCAAATCAATAGAAGCACATAATAGCTGAGACGTATTTTTTTGTTATAGCCAAACACGTTAAAGCACTATTAGTATGAGCAGTAAATATGTTTGGCTCTCTGTACCTACATCATACAGGTGCATTAATAGGGCACAATACGCTTGGCGAGATGGTGGGGGAGGGTGTCTATGATATAACAACTTGTGACCGGGGAGGGTGTCTATGATATAACAGCTTGTGACTGTGGAGGGGTCTAAGATATAACAACTTGTGACTGGGGCGGGGATGTCGACAGAATCACAAGTTATACTTTTCAGCATAAAATTGAACAAAGCATTTTATTAAAGACATGGTTCTGACTGAGAAACTCTCTACTTACCTGTGTTTGGGACAGATGTAGTCTACAACATTTAAAAGGCGTGTTTTAAATCTTGTTAAGTTTCTATAACTCTTGCATGAGTTTTGGCAATGTCTGGAGCTTTTTTTTTTTTAAATCTCAGTTGTAGTATTTAAAATAAGCATTTACCAAAATCTCAGGAGTCCGCTTAGAGTTTGGACTCGTATTTTAGAGGTAGGTGGCGTGTATTGAAGTCCATCTCTGCTGGTGGGGGGGGGGGCGCGTGGTGGTCTAAGGAGTAGCGCGCTGGACTGCCGAAGCACTGAAAGCACTCGAGTCGCGAGCTCGAGACGTGGTACTGGCAAGCCCCCGGGGCATTGTGCTAACCACAAAATCCCCTGATCTTTAGTGGTCAATGAAACTTGTGAACGCTACGTCGCTTGAGCCAATAGGCCTTCATGGTCTGAAAAGGGTTATTATTTTATTTTTTTTATCTCTGCTGGTGGAGGAAAATTCTCAGCAAGTGTATCTAGATGAAATACATGAATGGCTGAGTAAACATGCTTTATAACGTTTCATTCACATTTTTAACCACGTTTTTTTTTTCCATGTCAGTAAATGAAGTTTAAGGTCACGGCATGTAACTTCTTAAAACTTTTTGTTTTTTAAATATGGTCATACATGCTGAGAGCAATTATAATTTGAAATGGACCAATTTAAATCTGTCAAACTTCTCTGGCTTTTAAAACACCTGTTTACTACCTCACAGTGGAATATATACCACAAAAAAACTTTGTTATGTGCATAGGTCTTAAAGAACATTAGACTGTTAAAAAATACAATAGTGTATTTTGGATAAAATAGAAGATTAATGCCTCCAATAAAATGTAATCTCTGTTTAAACCATTATCTCTCTATTGATGTATTTTTATTTGTTATTTGGTATTTGAAAAGAGGACCAATATGTTCAGTTAATTCAGTTGAGTAGAATCAATAATTGTTTTTTGTCAATAAAAATAGCACTAAATACAGGCTAGTAAATCATTTTTAATGGCATTTGGCCCCTATCCAATATATTTCTTTATTGATGTAGGACACATAATCCTGTGTATAGAATCAGTTGCTGTTATAAATAAGATAAATTACACTGCAGTAGTACCGATTAACGCAGTTTGACACCTTTGTGGCCATGTACCCGAAAAGCTGTTACCATTGTTACGAATAGCTACCGGTTATTTTTAGATTTAACTGTACTCGTTGAGTGTTCAGTTGCAGAACTTTTAATCAAAAAATAATTACTGAAAATTACAAACTCACAATACAAAAACAGAGTAAGGAAAATACAATACAAATAATTAAAAGGAAAACCGATTTAATATTTACAAGACAAATTTCTGTTCACAGTTTCCAAAAACGAGGGGAAAGTAAAAAGTGAATAAATAAGCATTAAAAAAAAAACTTTAAAAGACCAAGAATGGGAAATAGCAACATTTATTCTATAGACGACATTCAATTGAAAAACAATATAATGCACAAAGAATAGGGATGCACAATCGAAATCATAGGTGGAAAAACTATTGCGATTGTGTGAATATTATGTGGGTCATGACCATTCGACCATTCTACAAAAGATAGGTCATCTACATTGTCAGATACGCACAACATTTGAGTATGGTATGGTATCAACGCAGTCCACTGGAATCAGTTACATTTAGTTTTGAAGTCAGCAGTAAATTTGTATGGCACCAACACTATGCACTAAAGTCAGGTAAGTATGTATATTAGATAGAACAATAAACATTTAAAGATGACTAGATTGCATAACTGTGCGAAAAGCAATAAAATTACTTTAAAATCAAATTTTTAAAGCTATGAAGCAATTTTTCAGAACTTATAATTTAAAGTATAAATATAAAATATCCAAACATATAAAGTAGTTTTGCAAAATTCAAATTTGTTTTTTAATTTTTAGTTTGTTATTTTGTTATTATTTTAATTTTATTATATTATTATTATTATTTTTTTTGGGGGGGGGGGGTGAAATATATCGATTATTTTAGTGAGCCCCGTTAAAATTTAGATCTCCTTTGACATCTTTACTTTGTAAATATTTTCAGAAGTTTTACAACATGATCACTGACGGAGAGCAGATATTTTAGTTTTTATTCATGTTATTTAACACTAAGAAGCTAGCATGAAATTTTAATAAATTTGATATTTTTGTCAATTAACACACACAACTTTTAAGTCCCATTTAAAGTATTTCCAACAGTCAGCTTGTCAAACTAGATATTTGATTTTTTTTCAAATCCCAGAAAATATTTCTGTTACAAATTATTTAATGTAAACTTAAAATATTTATTGATGACTTGACAAACAAATAAACTCACATAGCTAAACATTTAGTGTTTTTGTGGATTATTATAATTTGCAATAGGTAAAACCATCTCTATAAGGTAAGAGAAATGTCCTCTTTGTAAAAGACAGGGTCTTAAATTAAATTTGCTCCTTTAAAATACAAAAAAATAAAATAATTTTACCCCTCGTTTAATTTTCCAATTTGATATTTTTCATCAATCTTCTCAACCAAAACCCTAAAGTGATGTGCAATATTTTATATAACTTTTTACAACTCAGATACATTCATCATGATTTAAATTTGAATAAAAATATAGAAAATACTGATAATGATATTCGGGCGTGGAATGGGTTGCCTGAAGAAACCAGGAAAGCCACCACTTTATCATCTTTTAGAACTCTAGTAAGAATACAGGACTAAACACAAACCATAGGAATACGTAGAACGCAATAATCTTCTGTACAGAAGGAGCCCCTGTAACATATAAAATGATTCATGTATAAAACACTTTCAAAAATAAACATTTATTATATATTTTTAAAAAATCAATGTTCCCATGAAGGTTTGTCACTTTGTGTGAGGAAGAACGAGTTTGTTTGAAAAGATTTACAGTATCCATTTTTTCCTTGACAAGTGTACACTACTTTGTCTTTGGTAAAATTTGTTATGCAGTAATACTAAGCCGTTGCGCATATTTTCTTTGATATAAGCGGCAACTCAGCTCAACGGTAACGTTGTTTATAATTTGAAAGACAAAAATAATAATATGTATAAGATATAATGCATATTTTTTTTTTAAAAAAGGTATTCTTGTCATCGTTTTGAGCCCAAAGACTTTATGCAAAAACTTTCACATCTTATTGAGTCTGTTTTTGAATTGTTTTTTCTTTCTGATGTTATTATAATTGTTACTTAAACTTTACTAAGTGGTACAACAGCATAATACTAGTCTCAACATCTTTTTGAAATAAATACTTGCAACCCAACTTAACTAAAGGAAACATTACACAGTACTTTCATTAACTTACAAAGCATACACCATTATCTTAGATATGTCAACATGATTAGTCATGGATGTGACTGGATTTAGCAGAAATAGCCAAGATAGCCAGGAACATAACCTATCATTGCCTGTCCATAAGAAAACAGACCCCTACAGTTTTGTTGTCCACTCATAAACTCTCGTCGTTAATATGTCAATCTAATCTATTTGTTCACTAAAATACTAGCAATGGACATAATTACTAATGAAAATTGTGTAGCCTGGGGTGTAGTTTAACATCCATTTGTACTACTGATAAAAGTAATGACAACGTAGATAAATGAGTGTATGGTCGAATAGATTTACGTTGAGTCACCACACAAAATAAATGACCAATACCAACAATCTAAAGTTCTGAGGGAATCTGCTACGAGAATATTAATTGTTATTTTACCTATCCCAGTGTCGTATCACTTCATCTGTTAAATGTAATTATCAGAGGCTTTTTACCAGACCAGATACATCAATAAACGAAACTCTTTGAGATTGAAAGCAAAAACCTTTGGTAATACGTCAACATCTGCAACTTACTCCTTGCTTCAGCTTTCATTTCATTTGAAGATATATGATTTATTAACGGTAATCACGCTTCTTACAAATAAGATTACTTCTATTGTGTTTGATGAGCTACTTTTGCAAATATAAATGATTTACCCAATCTTTGGTTTTTCGAAGATCTGAAAAAAATCTCTTACCCAATGGCTTACGTGAAATAATTAAAATATGTTTATCTCTTGATGATTAAAACCTGCTAGGTAATTATCGCGATTTCCAGAAAAAAATGACTATTTCATCCGTGCCACTGCTTAAGTTTTCTTAAAATTAATGTCGCCATTGCTTCGAAATAATTCAATTAATACACAATTAATGGTTCAGCTGTAACTGTGGTAAAGATTTTTTATAAGAATTTTTTTTTACAACAGTATCTTTAGACTTAACCGGCTTTTGACTGAAAGAAAATGTGTGAATGAGGAAAGAGGGTGGCTTCTTAGCGGAAGAATATGAAGTTTAAACAAACAGTTTTAATGGTAACTCTTGAAAACAATTGAAGCGTAGACAGTTTAGTAGCAATTGCAGGGGCAAAGCTATTTATATCCAAAAGTACATTTTCGTGGCCATACTTCAAAAGCCTTAATAAA
Organism: Radix auricularia; assembly: GCA_002072015.1. Taxonomy (NCBI): domain Eukaryota; kingdom Metazoa; phylum Mollusca; class Gastropoda; family Lymnaeidae; genus Radix; species Radix auricularia. Next base: position 182,903 of record MUZC01000195.1, on the reverse strand, counting down.
TCATTGGATTTTTTACATTTCTTAGAATGCTCTAATAATCGTTCTGTCTTCTCTTCTTCGAAAAAATGCAGTTGATTGTCGACAACATCTGCGTTACCTACTAGGACATAGGCCACCAACAAAAGTTTTTCAGGCATATCTGTAATGGGAAAGTATTTCCTGGTATACCTATCATTGGCCATCCGCTACAGGTTTCTCGATCATTGGTGGTTTCAACAGATATCTCTGTCATTTTTCAATCTATCCAGGTATCCATATCATTGGCCAATCTGTCCTTCAATCCTATCATTGGCCAATCTCTCCAGTTATATCTATTATTGGCCAGTGTTTTGAAGAATCTCTCTCTTAGCGCATTCCTTTTGTGGGCCGGTCTGTTTGGGTATGCATATCTTTTCCAGTCTTTAGCAATTTACAAAACAAATTTTCAACAATTTATTCATTCCTGTTGTGAATAAATTTTTTTGTAAAGGTTCCTTTAATATATTTATAATGCCAAGCATTTTTTTAATGAACATTTAAATCGATGTTTGTTTTTTGACGTCAATATAAAGACCTTAAGATTTTAACAGAAGCGACAAGTAATTAGTTTATAATGGGACTGCGTGTTTGGCGAATGTGCTTTGCATCTTGAAAATGGTATGATGTTAACAAGCACTGGGCGTAGATTTTAAAGGGGTGGGGTACTTTAATAAAAATCTTTGTGCTCAGTTTATACTTCGCAAAATGGTGGCCATTAATATAAAAATTTTCTTTTAGATAAATAATTAAAACTAGAAAAACTATAGGATAGAAGAACAAGGAGCAAAGTAGTGAAAAAGATAAAGCAATTTAGTCTAACTGTGAAATACAATATAGAAATAATTAAATACAACACTCAAGCACATGGATTTACTAATTTTCTTTTTCCGTATGCAAGAAAAACACTTACACAATCTCTTTCATCTTGTCTGAAATTCGAACGTGGAATTGGTCGCCTTGTCAAACCAAGAAAACAAACATTTAAACTTCGGAAAAAATGCAAGATTAGCTTTAAACCATGTGTAAGCATAGGGTTCAATCATCCTTTATATGGAAGGAGCGTATGTAGTTCATAAATAAGACAAGATGGAGAGGCCCTCACATTATTATAGAGTACTTTCCTGAAAAATCAAAATAGTAATCAAATGTACGTTGCTGTCGAATGTCGATTCTAATCATAGGCCATAGAAAATATATTTTTAAAAAACAATTCTTGAACACATAAGGACATTTCTTATTTAAAATGCTTAACTGTCACCAATGTACATTATTGTACTTAGATAGATTTATGAAATTTTGTGCAGATTTTTCACCCTTCAAAAAACAAGAAAAGATTTTCAACTCAGGCATTTTGTACCTTCCAGCATTATAGTTGTTTGATTAAAATGGGTAAAATGTTGAGGTCTGTACATCGAAAAACTAATATTTACAAATGTGTAACACTTGTCCAGTACATTAATAGAGAAGATTGTGCACTGGAACTTATGACAGTATTAATTATCATTTAGAGAGACTTAAATAAATACATTATTTATGTAAACTGTAATATTGTCTTATGAAATTTTTATAACGAAAAGTACTAATAGCAATTGTAAGTAATATTTCGAGATTAACTTGAGCTCGGATACCTAAAACACAAGTGTTAATGGTTCGTATTGGTGGAAATTTTAGTTTGATAAAACAATTTATATGTTCATTATTGTACTGTCCAGTGGCGCGCCCACCCTCACATGGAGGACATGCAATTTCAATTAACTTCAATTTATTTCATGTTTTTTGGTTACATTCCTGTATGCTCAGCTGACAATGTGAGAGTTCTCCAACATCTTTTTTTAGGACTACACCACTGGCCTTGTCCTATAAATAAAAAAACAATATAAAAATTGAAAATGATTTCTATAAAATTGTGTGTGTTATTGCTTTAAACTTCACATAATTAAACCAGTAATAGCGCAATTAGTTTAACGTTATAAATATGCAACAATCATTTTCCCAGCATGCCGGGTACTTAAAATTTTTTTAAAACTTTGGCTGTTTTATGGGATATTATTTGTTGACTTTTCTTAGAACTAATTCAACAGTTCCTTGGAGAATCTGTCACGGTACTTAATTTCAAACATCCAAGAATTAGAAGGAAAAAAATTAAAATTTACTTTAAAATATTAAATAAAATTCGTTAAATTTGGAGATCCATTACCAACATTAATAATGGCTTTGTCAATAAACAAAACGATTTTTTAAACATAATTTAAATAAAGAAATATATATTAAAATTTGAACTTTTGGAGAAATGGAAAACAAAAACTTTCTGAAGAAATTGTGTAGAATCTAGATCTACGCACAACTAAAGTTTTTTCTGTTCCCAAATGTTATATAAATAATAAAAATATCTTTGCAGTATCAATACATTATGATAAAGATGCAACAGCAGCTAAACAATGGTATTTTTATTAAAAATTTACAACAAACACATTTTTAAAAAAATATTATCAATCTACTCCATTACGAACTCGCCTATTGAAGATTTTATTACTTGTGTTCGTCAAATAATAGGCTGGACTGAACAGGTCTTTACTCGTTTGTCAATAGTGTGCTCATTTCAAACTAATAGAATCTTAATTAGATATTAAAATGTAATGTATTCACACAGCAGTCATAAAACGTTAAGTGCTGTCTGCACCCAGAACTGTTTATAAGCTTGTTAGTTGATAGCGGCTGCTATCAAAACTTGTCTTACCATGTTTCGGTTGGTATGTATTAAACCGACTTTCAATAATGATCTATTATTTGTATGGTTAAATGTTATTTTTGTCTCTTACGTGTTTTTATAGTACTGCTGGGCTGTAAAATTTTCATTTATTTGTATGCAAGCTGTTACTAACAGCTAAGTTCGAATTTTTTAAAAAGTACAATTTACTTTTTTACTTTCATGAAAGAGACCAAACATATTTCATTTTAGTTTAAAATTTTAAAAGAAAATTATCATTCTTACCTTTCAACTTTTTTTTTCCAGCTAACACTTGCAATTATTGTTCTGACCTGTACAGTGTGCGTAGAAGCAAGAAGTGGTGAGGCAAATATTTAAATAACGTTTTCCTATGCTGATCTAATATCATGAAGTTTAATATTAAGAGAAGTTCTCCGGAAGGGAATATGAGTAAATTTCACTGCAGGCAGCAGAAATTAACACAGATTACATGGAAAACGTTCGGTTTATTTGAAATAAATAAAATTGAGTTATTACTATTAATAATTCAGCTCCGTTGTAAAATTTTAGGATTCGAAATGTACGAAAACAATGTAAAAAATAGTCGCTATACAAAATTAAAATATCACGTAAACCATTTAGAATGAATAAAATATAATTTTTTAAGTAAAAAAAACAAATGTTATCTTATCTTATCTTATATGTTACAGACGCTCCTTCTGTACAGAAGATTATTGCGTCCTACGTATTTCTATGGTTTGTGTTTCGTCCTGTATTCTTACTAGAGTTTTAAAAGATGATAAAGTGGTGGCTTTCCTGGTTTCTTCTTATTATTGACATGGATCATAACTATCTCAGTGAGGAATTCGCTCATTTATTTTCATTATGAAAAAGGATTTGAATTCTATGTAAATTGTTAAACATAATTTTAATTCAAATATTTGAGCACAAATCCATGTAAACACCTTTTGCTAGTCTCTAATTTTTAAAAGATTAATGTTTACCTTTCTAAGTTTAATTTAATTTATTCAACGCTAGAAATTATCACGCGCTCCACTATACGACCGCAAATATCACGTGATAAAGAATAGTAGAACTCTCCTGCATAACAAGACTCTGAGCAATATGATGCTGTAACAACAACAAAAAAAAACAAAAAAAAAAAAAAAAAAAAAACAAACAACAACAACAAAAAACAAACGAGCACACTGCTGTCTCACGCGTTTGCGTTTAGGCCCCAAAAGGATAGTTTGAGAACCTATGTTGTCTTGCATCTCAAAGAACAAGAATCAAAGGCATCTGTTTTGGATGAAAATTCCACGAAACACTGAAGGAACCTCAAGACATCATATTTCCTGTTGTTTTGAGAAGATTTTTTCACTCCTATACACACCACTTTGTCATTCCAATAGATCATATACAAGTACCCAGATTGTTACCAATTAAATTGCATTTGTATAGTTGCTATTTTGCTTATTCAAAACTTACTTTTTCAAATCAAATTGTTGTCGATTTTCTCATACTGTATTTTCTAACATTTCTAATCAATATGAAAATAAATACAAACATTACTATTTATACTCTTAATTTTGATATCCAGTCTCTGAAATCTGTAGAAAAAGAGTTGTTGGCAAGATAAGAGACGACAAAGACTGTACAAAGTATTACGTGTGTGTCACTGCAGGAGCACATCACAAGTCATGTCCTGAGGGCGAATCATTTGATTCCCAAGTGAGATTTTCGTTTCGTTTCTTTCTTTCTTGTTTTTCTTCTTTCTTTCTGTCCTTATTTCTCTCTCTCTCTCTTTTTTGTTTCATTTGTTTTTTCTGTCGTTTATTCTTTTCAAAATGCACATCACAAAACTTATTTGTAAAAAGGTATGTTTTGAGGACTACTAGGGTTGTAAACCAAAATTCTAAATTACCCTCATCTACGAATTACCTCATATAGTCAGTTCTACTGAAGTATCTTGTCGCTGTTACTCTAGATAAATACATGCGCCCCTTCAGCCTCCGTGGACTGTAGTGCAAACAGTGGCGCCCCTGGGTTAATGTCTGGATTTAAGGGGGCACCGAAAGAAAACTCAGCCAATGTTGCAGGTAATGAATTAAAGATTATAGTATACATTAAATGGCCATTTTGTCAGGCTCACTTATACCCCGTTTAAATATAATTCATCTACTAATCTATACGCCTGATTGCAGTCTCACACACATTTGGTTTACTATTTAAGCTAAGCTGGATAATTCAATTATACTTTATTATGTAAATGAAATATATCTTTAAAAATAACGTAAGCTTTCTTCATGAATTAAATTAAATATTGACATAAATTTATTTTAAAGAAATCTTAATAATAGCTTCAATGAAAATAATGATACACCTAAATGTTAACCATTTATTAATAATTAATTGTTAAAATTGATATGAAAATTGGCTTCAATGACAATAATTATATAATTATACGTCCAGAATATAGTCTGAATATATTTTATTATAGTACATAATTGGAACGGTCACAACTAACAGTTTTATATGAAGTTTAATAAAAAAAATTGATCTTAAGAGATCACTTGATCAATACAAATGAACATTGTTAATTGCAAAACTTCGTTACTTAAATAGTAAGACTTTAATGTGATAGCCTCATAAATATTTTTAAAAGCTTTGAATCCATGCAGAGGCAAACAGGTTTCCTAAAATCAACGACTAATTGTTTCTTAGTTGTCATCCCAAAGGTTCCTATCACCAACTCCTTACTTGTTTCATGTTGTTGTTAATGTAGAAAGAAACGCTAGTGTTTCACGGGAGACTGTCCGAACTCAAGTAAAAATAATGCGTTTTTTTCTACGGTTCAAAGCAAATATTTTTGTGTGTGTTTATTTACAAGAAAATCTATAAGAAAATAATTGGCTGCGTATAGACACACAGGATAATTACAGGAGATCAGATCCGTTGATGTACATGATGGTGGGTGGGACAGCGTCCCGGACTAAATAATTTATGTGATTGATTGTTGGGGGTGTGGGGAAGGGGTTGGGTCTCAGCTGGATTTCAGTTTTTCATGACGCGGAAAAACGTGGTAGTGAACAGATGCAACCTTTCAAATTCATAATAACGAAAATAATGTCTCTCAAGATAAAGAAAACAAATTCTCAGTTGACTGCCATTCCGCAATCTCAAACAAAATGGTATCTGTGTTACTTTTGAGCGTGTTTTATGACCAATTTTATTTTTATCGATATTGTGTTAATCTTTTTTAAACGGACCCAGGAAAGGTAAAGGATTTAATGTGTAAAATGTTACAGCGAATACTTTGAAGGATTTGAGTTTGTGTAATTTATAGTGTTCCGTAGTCTGTCAGCAAGTGACGAGAGTCAAGTTACCTTCAGATTTTCCTAAAACAATAATTTTTTGCGCATCTTTTATTTTTAAGCATCTCATATGTTGCAAATATTGGATATCAAGTTATCCATTTATTTTGCTTAATAATTAGAATGAGGATAAAACTTAGTTTAAAAAACTTAACACAATAAAAGTTAAAAAACACAACTTCAAAATTTATGTTTGTATTACTGCATGCTTGCAAAAAAAAGAATTTAAAAAAAAAAAATAATAAAATAAAAAAATAAATAAATAATAATAATTATTTTAAAAAATAACGCATTATTGTTGCTGTTTTCTGTTACAAAGTGTTTAAATAGTTAGTTTTGACCAAACTCTTCTCTAACACCGAAAGCCTCGAGAGCATGCCGAAAGAAGATCGTTGGTAACGTCGCACACAATGCCGACTGCGGCAAGTATTTCGCCTGCACTAATAACGGAGCGGTCATGAAACAATGTCCCACAAATGAGTTGTTTGACCAAAAGGTTGGTTGCTTCTTTGTTTGATTGTTTGTTTGTTTATTTGTTTTTGTTATCCCTTGAAAATAATATTTATGTCTTTATGCAGCGTCATTCTAACGGGAAAGACTCCAGAAATTTTTTTATTCTTTTTTTTAAAAAATAGTTCACTCCAAACGTCTTTGTGAGTTTTTGTCGCTTAATTTGTTCACCAACTTTATTTGTTCACTTAGCTTTAAGGTACATTTGACAGATCACATGCCATGTTTACTCTACGTCTCGATGGTTTGTGTGTAACATATAAACCGCCACAATTCGTTTTTAAAGTTGCATAGGATCACATTTTAATATAAAATCTAACATCCCACCCACCCCTCCAAAAAAACAAACAAACAAACACCAACTAAAAAAAAACAATAAAAAAAATAAGTTAAAAAAAACCGACAGATGCATTTTTTTGCTTTTCAAGATTTGTTGCTCAGTAATTATATACTGCTCGGTAAAATAACTGCGTGACCAGCCACGTAGCTTAATAGCAAAATTGGTCGCATGTGAAATCTGTAAGCCGGCCTTAAAGCGGGGATAGAGGCTAATAAGGATGCTCAGATAGTTGCTAGTAGCAGAAGAGGCAAGATGTCAGGTTATTTGGGAATAAATTTGCTTTTGGCCAAGATTTATTTTTATAGTCAAATTTAAAGTAATATTTTTTAAAATGATAAAACATTAATTTGTATAGAGATCTAAAATACTATTGATTGTCGAAGAAAAAGCGATGTGCTGACGCTGAAATTGTCGACTGTACGGGCAGAACGTCAAAATCAGCATCGAATTCCGTTGATGAAGAAAAGATCGATGAGAATAAGAAGAATGAACCAGATGAATCAACGTCTGAAGCAGATGAAGAGAACCAGCCCATTGCTGAGACTGAAGAGGATGAAGGTATATAAGAAACTTATACGGCTTCTGACGATTTTTGTAGTGAGTCAAAGTATAGAAATCCACACTTTCTTTGTGAGAAATAATTTATGTTTTCCTGGGAGCGTAGGCTGCCCCCTAGGAAAGACTGTACTGGGGTTCCCCTTGGATTTTATTCAGGGTGGGGGAGCGCAACGTTGCTAGGAGAGTTTCCCATGAAGATCAATTACGAGCCTTATGGATTCTGACACCATTGAACATGTAGGATGTCATATTTGTCTAAACATTTTGTCAACAATGTAAGAAATTAAAGAATACATTGTTGTCATTCAAACGGATCCGATTTTGATTAATTATGAAATTTATTTAGTTAATTTCAAAATAATTTTGTTTCTTGTTTGATTCAGTTGTTTTATTGGTATGTCGAAATCGTAAGCAACATTTTAAACCAATTTATTTCTTGATTTGTTGTTTTTTTTTAAATCAGAGAATACTTTTTTAAAACAAATTATATATTCCTCAAAATCGATATATTTTACAGTTGATTTTTATATAATTATTAAAGATTATAAAAATATTTTTTTTAGTGAATCTTCAAAAAAATAAATATATATATATATATCTTTCAATTCAGAAAAAGTTATATCAAAAATTTCTTAACGGCCATGGGTTTAAAAGATATGTGCTAACTGGAATATGAACTTCCTCGAAAAAAGAGATTGTTTCATAACCTAGTTAACACAGATAAATGTAGTGAGAAACGGTATTTAAATCAGAGGCTAAATCTTCAAAATATTGAGTGACATGTCATGGATTTATTAATTAATTAAAATGATTTTAGATGATATATGTATTTATTTCTATCATTATTATGTTTCATCTCTTCTAAAAGCCTTTCAAAATTGCCTAAAAACTGATATCAAAATGATTCTTAACTGTGGAAAGTCTAATCCTTCTATTAAAGAGAAATGATTCAGCAAGTACACCAATAATTATTTAAATTTTAGCATTGTTTTACACAGCTTTCACCCAACGTTATTGCAAACATTTTATAAAAAAATGAACCCGTTATATATTTAATTTGCCTTGCATTACAAGCCAGGATAACCTGTGCCACAAAAAAATACGGCAGTTTTCCAGACAAGAATTACTGTTACAAATATTTCGTTTGTACGAACGGGAAAGCCAAGTTCAAGGAATGTCCCACCGGGAAAATGTTCAAAACACAAGTAAATTTTATATATTATCTATTGTTTATAGAAAGTAATTTTAATTCTTTCTTGAAAGTGTACATTATACTTTTAAATAAGTATATATAGGTATACTTTAAAACTTTTTTTTGTGCAGGCAATTTATTATGTTTTTAATAATTTCTTTAGGTTATTTTCCTTAAGAAAATAAATAAACTAAAGAAATAAAATTAATGAAAAGTTTTAGTTGAACAAAGGAACTATAGACATTTATTAATGGGGTAGAAATAATCTATAAATCAATGGCGTCTCAAATTATACCGATTGGCGAAGCGGATAGAGGTGGTAAGAGTTTAAATCTAATACATCAATTTGAATGTTTAACCTTCAAAATGTTCTCCCTAATTACAAACCTTAAAGATTTTATACAGAGTTAGGTAAAAAAAAAATGAATATCATAATCAACTCTTCAGTTTGATTCTCGATGGTGTTGTGCGTAGAGGTATTTCAATCACATTAAAACTTCTCTTAGACAGTATGTCTCTAAGAAGTGAAATGTTACAGGTCACATGTAATGTTCCATCTAGAAATTATTGTTCTATTGTAAAATGGAAAAAAATATGTTCAAAGTTTCATAGCGTACATATTTTAGCAAAATTGTACATCTCATAAACCAAAATATAAATATTATAAAAGCCCGGGTCACTCATTCAGTCTTATTCCGAAACGATAAGGGACATAGTACAACATTTCATTGCAGTTAAAAAAGTAAGGTATCATTTTTGATTCAAGATTAACAGAGTGTGTGGTGTTTCTCGACGTAAAATTTTATAAAACGTCATTGTTTGAGCTCTTATTTTAATTATGGAAAAGCAACCGATGTAATATAACACTGATTGGAAAGCATGCAATAACATTCACTTGGGCTTGTGAAAAAAATGGGCACCAAAGCCCCCCCCCCCTCGCAATTCCCTTGAAAAGGATTAGCTATTATAAGCCACCAATGACACAGACACGACAATATCAACGCAGTGTAAAGAATAGGGACATTTTGGAAAAGGGAACGATGTTAAAATATAAAATAAAACAACTAATTTTTGTTAATGTAATGTCGGTATGTTTATCTGAAATACTATTCTTTCCAAAAGACAAAGAAATGTGTTGCTGCTGACACTGTCGATTGTAAAGGAAGACTTAAAAATCCTGACTCCGATTCTGAGGCTGTTGAAGACACCGAAGAAAATGAAACGGAAACTCCAGAGGAATCAACGCCTGAAGATGATGAAGAGAACCAGCCCGATGCGGAGGAAGATGAGGATGCAGGTAAATCAGAAACAGATATGTCGATTGGTGACGTTTACATTTAAACCTTTCCTCAGCAATGTAAGCAATTAAAGAATATAATCTTGTGCATTCAAACGGTGTCAATTTATTAACTTTACTTCGTTAATTTTCTTGCGTGATTGTGTAAAGTTGCTCTACTGTTTTTTTTTTTAAATCTGGATTTAATAATATGAAATCAAAAATATATCCTATAATTAATTGAATTTTGTCTTGTTAAAATTCAATACATTTTATTGATAGAAAATCTTTTTAAAAAAAAAAAACAACAAAGAAATAATGATTTTAGTCCCATTTTTCTTAAACAATACAACAAACATTCATCAAAAGCCCTAGGTACAAAAAGATGTGATTATATATGCATTTCCTTAAGAGATCTTTTTTTTTTAAAAAAAAGCTTTTCCACATAATATCTGCATTTTTTCTCTCAATAGGGATTTTTTAAATTCTAGGATATTATATTTATTGGAATTCACTTTAGCTGAAACACTAAATAAATTTTAATCTAATTATCAAAAAGAGTGAATGATAAAGTTCGAAATAATGAATTTCATAAGCACCTATGCAGTGGCGTAGCTAGAGCTTTTGCCACCCGGGGCGGTCTTTAATATGCCGCCTTTTAGGGGTCGCCCATAAATGACGTCACGATTCTTTTTTTTTTTGGGGGGGGAGNGTGTCCACGTCCTGACAGCGGTGACATGGTCCGTGTCAAGGGCCCGCGAGTGTGTCGGGTGTGGAGCCAGCAGTAAATGTCAACATGTCTATGAGAAGTTCTTTTAAGTGGGCATGGGAAATTTACGCTACAAAAAATATTCATTGTTACGAAGGGAAAATTTATTTAAGAAACTATTTATCTTTTTTTTTTTAATTTCGGGGGAGAAATAAAAATTGATGAAGATAGATAAGCAACTTTGAATTAACGTCGTTAATTGTTTAATTAATATATCATTTTTACTTATTAATTTTAACTTATGATGTTTTGACTTGATTTTGGGGTTATCTTTTCTCTGTTACATAAACGCATATATATACTATTTACTTTTGTTGTTATAATAATAAATGATAATAATAGAAAAGAGAATTATGGGTACAGGCAGTATCCTAGAGAACAATGAAGTGACCAGTGCGAGAATGAACGAATTTAGAATGTTTTGTTTACTGTATCTCTGAAGGTTTTCAGCTCTCATAATGTACTAACGACATGGTGATAAGGTGACAAGCCAACCTTGAATTAAGATGAACATTGGTCCATTGTTCTTTGTTTGACCATGTTGTGTTAGCATCAAGTATTCGAGTCAGTCATGCGGAAAGTAAGCCGGATCATTTTCAGCTGACCTTTAGGGATCAAAGTTGACGACCTTGCACGCGCTTAAGTGAGTGTCTGGGGGGGGGGGGCGAAAATAAAATCTCCAACCATTGTCAGGAATGGCTGGCTGGTCGGGCAGACAAAGACAAGGACTAACAGGTGCAGGAGACCACGACCGTTAGCCAACAGGTGTCCGTCCACGCTCCTGGAACGAGCCAGGTCCATCCATTATCTTCGCGACAGCCAGTGTCTAGTCTAGAGTATATTGGAGTCTTTGTACGAACGTCTCCCGTTTCGCCATTAAACGTCTTGGCTTTTGTTAACTGGCGATGGTCGCACTCACGAACACCGGTGCGAAAATGATCTTTCTTTAATAATGAACGCATGGCTGTCGGGCAGTGTAGTGGTGGCCGTCCGAGAGACTTGTATTTTTTTAATAAATATTTTCTATGTGTTCAATAGCCTTTGACTGCTCTATGATACGTCTATTTTTAATGTGAAGTGCGATGCAAACACATGCGAATCTCAAATAATAGCTAAAAGTAGCCTCTACATCATGGGTCTCCAAACTTTTCTTCCGGCGGGCCGAAATAACTGGCAAACAGCAGTTTGGGGGCCGACTAATAATCACCAACTACAAAGTTTGGTGGTAAGCTACATGTAAAAATAGTATATTATCGGAGATTTAAAGGTCTCCAGAACAGGATGAGAGGATCGCATCTGGCCCGCGGGCTGTGGTTTGGAGACCCCTGCTCTACATGAATTCTCTGAATATGATTGCACATTTAAATATTTACGCGTTCTAGTGACAGATCACAATCGAACACTCTAATTAAAATTAATAATTTATTGATATAATTAGTAAAATTTGTTATTAATATCTTTAAGTTAAAAGTAATTATAAAAAGTAATATATTAATAAATGTCAAATTCACTCGGTGATTTCCCTTTATATGACATTATTCTCTCCCTTCAAAATTAAAAAAAAAATCTTAACCTATGTCATATATGTTTGGAGTGTCTAGACGCCATGTTTATCGTCTGCCACGAAAGATATTGCTGTAACCCGCTCAGTTATTAGCGACAAAACATGTTTTATATCTTTTAATATGGAAGGGTAATGATCAACTTGTTTGTTACTCTGGCCCCCCTTACCTTTAAGGGGGGCTTGCGACGTTTCTGTTACAGAAGTGGTCTTTGTTGGTTGCAAGGTCTGTATAGCGTGTTGGTATCTAGGGACATTAACGAAATGTAATCTATTTTTAACTTTCTTAATGCTATTCTAGATGAACAGTTTTATTTTTTATTTTTTTTTAAACATGCTGTGGAGCTACTAGTTTTAGAGAAGTCTGGACAATTTAAAAAGAAAAGTACAACACATGGCTAACCACGTAACCCCCCCCCCCACCTTTATATTAAGCCTATGTATTGTTTACCATTAAAAATATGATTCCAACAACCTCAGCCCACCTCAAAAAATAAATGACTAAAAATAAATAATCAGTCCGGTAAATATTGATGATCTTGACTCTGTCGTTAGTCGTTCTTCTCAATGTTAAAACTGATGTTCTTAAAGTGCAACAGGGGCATGAATTCCCCTGGCCCTTGTCAGGTCTGATAACTCTGGTACTACGTTTAGGGCGTTTAGTGTCCTTTTCTTCTTTCCAAGGTAGGTAATCTCTCTTATTTTGACCGCCATTAGTTTACGTCATCAGGTACAAGCCATTAGTCAAGTTGATAGGCCGCCCTTGACCCCTGACTCATCTTCATGCAGCGCTTTTTATTGAGTCAGGGCGCCTATGGCCTAGTGCGTTGCAGTCAGGGCGCCAATGGCCTAGGGCGCTACAGGCATACACCCGAGGCCCCATGGTGCGAACAAGTCTAGTGTGGGCCCGAGTTCGATCCCATTCCCACCCAATTATTTTGTAGTATTATGAAGACATCAGATCCGATCGGTCACAACCCATGACTTACAACAGAGTAACAGGATCCCTCATGTGGTGGTCTTATCTTATAAACTAATTGGTGATGTCACTGCTGCCATATTATCTTATATTACCCTATATCTGCCCTATACGTCCTATAACTAAGTGTTTATGATCTTGAGCATGGATAGATATATTGCTAACTTTGTCTTACATTACCTCAGTGTTTGGTTATTTTAACGCCTTGGTTTTTGTTACTACTGCCTATGCATGTCCTTGTATGATTCACTAACACATATCTCTTGATTTGTTTCCCCAGCCAAGGAGCGATGCATGGTAACAATCTATTTTTATTTGTTTCATTTCTTTAAACTTAATTTATTGAAATACAAGTTTTATCATTTACTGCATTCTTTTATTTATAGGAAATTTATTTCTATATTCTTTAGTTGTCAACCTTTCATTGCATTTTTCCACACACTCTTACCTACATTTCCTGCATTCCCTCAGCTAAATGTTCGCTTTTTTAAGTTTTCTCTCCCATGAACACAATATGACACTACGAGTTATTTGAAGATCTGAGAGTTCTACTTCTGTGTGTACCTCAGACACATTGAACAATGTGGAACTGTTTCGGAACTTATTCCGAGGGTAGAAGAACATAGAATATAACAGTAACAATATTACAATGCATTAAATTCGAATGTGTAAATACAACAAAGCAATAATCTAATAGAACTCTCAGATAGACACAAGGATAACACCATTTTCTCTTTTTCTATTCTTAAGAACAAATAAATGGACTTATACGTCAGTTGTAGGAAAGCCAATTTATTAATTCGTTGACGACATCCTCGTACGTCAGTTATAGGGAACCCTATTGAAACACTTTACTTTATACACTAAAACATTTGAGACTACCACTATACCAAGCAAATACACATACATACACTCACACTTTATTGCTCATAACCAGCTCCTTTGTCTACCCAACACAGTCCTTCTGCTTAGAGTTGCATCGATTTCTCTTCACCATCCTTCCTGTAAGATTTAAACACAATCTATCAGTCACCTGAATCTAACACTTCCTGTAAGATTTAAACACAATCTATCAGTCACCTGAATCTAACACTTCCTGTAAGATTTAAACACAATCTATCAGTCACCTGAGTCTAATACTTCTGATTTCTTTAGATGTGATTATTTCTTTTTTATTATTAAAATATTATTTTTTAATATTGTTATTTTATTTTTTAAAATAACTCCTTCCATGTAATATAACCCATTTCAAACCTTTTCCCAGACATTCATGTATTTTTATCGCTTTATGTGATAGACATTTAGATCTATCACATTCAGGGGGAAAAATTAATTTATGCCTTGATTTAAACAAAAAAAAAATGAAAACTAAAAATCTAAAATTCTCCGATTTAAAGTCTTGAAATACTTTCTTACATCAACAAAATTGCACACGACTGATCCAATCCCCACTATGTTTACAAGTGTTGTAGACTAGTTGAGGAGTTGATGAGTGTGTTGATTTGAGTTTAATAGCCTTTAAAATAAATTAAATTTTTCCTCCATCCGTATGTTCATGGTATGTGTCATGTTTTAGTATATTGTATATCCTGAGTAACAGTTATTGTTAAGTAGATTCTATGGTTTAATATATTACATATTTTCATTGCTACCTTTTTCAATTTTCTCTCCTTTTGTTCTATTCTTATTAACATATTTTAATGTTTAATTTTATTTTTATCAATTTATTCCTGTTTAATTAGAATTGATTTATTATTTTTATCTCATCTTCCTTTTTGTGGAAGAATACTAAACAAAATGTTGTAGTGTTCCCTCGACTTTGGCCAGTGTTTTGTAAATCTTAGAATCTTTCTATTTAGTGTCCGAATAGCCGAAGCGTCTATAGTTTACTTCTCATATAACACTTATAAGCAGAGGCGTCACTAGAGGGGGCAGAGGATGCCAACCCCACTAGGGGACACAACCATAAGGAGTGACACCAAAAAAATGTAAAATTCTGTATGTTCCGGTTATTTGGAACTAGTAGACTCGCCGCGATGTCTATGGAAGGAGTCGAAATAAGGTGACACCATGAGCTACAGCACTGGGTGACACCAACCCTAGAGACGCCTCTGCCTTTAAATCGACTTGTCAGGGCTAAAAATACGCTAAGATTTTCCTTTCTCAAAAGGAGAGACCTAGACGTTTATGGAGGGAACACTTGACAGTTATGTTAAATTAATTTTTAACTGGAGGTTGATGAATGAAAGTTTTGTTTTGTCAAATATTTCCGTCCCGTCTGAACACACGAGCGAGAGAGTCGATGATTTCGTGCAAACCAAACAGTTTGTGTTCCACGTTTCTAAGCATGGTAATTTCTTCTAACTCTCTGCTGTTTCCCGCCTTGCCCACAGCCCACGCATGAGATTTCTCAAGCCTGGATAGATAAAGTTTTCCCCGCCATTTCCCCCGACGTCTGCTACCACCCGGAAGTCGAAGACAACCACCACCACCACCACCACGCCTGCTGGGATCAAATTTCAACCAGTGATCGAGTGAATCCTTCCCTTACCATATAATTTTTTTTAATGTAGCGTACTAGATTTACAGTAGTTTTATAGGACAGAAACTGAATAATTGTAAAAACCCCAAACCGATAGTTACACAGACTCTATCTGAGATTGTTAAAGAACAACTACCTGACAGACACATGCTAATTACTCCCCTTGAGGTGTCGTTGAATTATTTTTTGTCAAAACCTGACACACGTCATGTACAAACCTCTCCCACGTCATCACGTTCCATTCACGAAACCAAAAGATGACGCCTCTACGCTAATTATTGATTCATTGTTGTAATGTTTCATTAGCTTTGATGTACACGCTTTGAACAATGGGGCACGCGAAAATACCAATTAATTTTGTTCTTTTCAACGAAGTTTGTTCATTGTAAAATAATAATATTATTATTAATAACTGACAATGAAATTAAACCTTATAATAAAATATTGTTGTTCGATTTGATCTAAATTTGATATTTTCAATAATTATTTACCCATAACCGAGACATAGAGATGAGTTTGTCGATAGTTTTATCATTTAATTGATTTTTTTTTTTCAAGTGTGGGTTTCAAAGCCGTGATGAGACAATTATGTATGTAAATTAGAGTGTGATGTTAAAACTAAATATTTAAAAACATGACTTTTAATTATGTCCAAAATATCCGCGCCAGGGAAAATCTATTGGTTGTTTTGAGTTTGAAGGGGAAATTATTGTAAATTCACCAGGGTTATTTTTTTAAAAGCCAGCACAATTTTGTAAAGGTGAATTTTATGTTTTGTCGCATGTAAATAGGTTTAATGTTATTGATTGTAGATCATAGGTCGGGAAATAGTTCAAACACCGAAAACAAAAGAATTTGATGAACATACTTGTTTTAGAATTTTGTGATTTTGTTCTGTTGTGATAAAATAAACTATTTATTTGTATTTATATAAAAACAGAAGAAGTTGAATCTTTTATCCTGTACATACGTGTGTGTGTGTGTGTGTGTGTGTGTGTGTGTGTGTGTGTGTATGTGTGTCAATAGATGTGTATGTTCACATAAAATGTTTGTGTGTATATTAAGGACACGGAATCTCCGTTTCAAAGGACAGAACGCCTCTACTGTTAACTGAGATAAACTTGAGGGTCCGAGGCTCTTATTTTCTCCCCTTACTTTAAAGACAAATTGTTGGAATGTTGATCTCAGTGACTCCCGTGATCAATTATTGCCCGATGGTCTGGACACAAGTGATATTGCCAGGCCCAGTGGTCAGCCATCTCCGACCTAATCGAGCTGTAAGGCGGTTATTGGTAGTCTGATATGTGATCTTATCACTATCACACCATTTTGATATTTTGTCGTGTAGAAACGCGCTATTTAAAATTCACCAACATTGAATTCATTAAACATTAACAGCCCGAAATAAGAATCTTCCGTACAGATTGATCTCAAACTCATAGCCTCGGTGTCGGCTTATAAGTGGTTCTCAAATGCAGGGCCAATCCTGGCCTTGTTTGGTCAAGCTGTGTGTTGTGTGACGAGATAAAAACGTGTCATGATTATTAATATTATTATGCCTGGCAGGACGTTCCATAACTCTGACCAGCTTGACTTCATGAGAAGAAAACTCTTTTTTTAAATTTTAAAGTTATCTATAAATCATTGCCAAATGGCTCGTTTCCTGTATAAGGACAGCCGAACGTTTAACACTTGCAGGATGTGGCTATTGTAGGATCTGAGTTTATTGTCAATTCTTAAAGTTAAAGATATAAAAACTGACAAGACCAGCTGTGTAGTCGTTGTGTCGGTTCAATGGCTCGACCTAGTACATAGAATAAAGTGGTGAAACGGAAGAGAAGTGTTCAAAGATTGTGGACGACATGAGTCACGTGGTGGGTGAGAAGCTGATGTTTATCATCAAGTTATGTACGTAGGAACGCACACCACGCACATTCTACCACACCACACACATTCTTCCACACCACACACATTCTACCACACCACACACATTCTACCACACCACACACATTCTACCACACCACACACATTCTACCACACCACACACTTTCTACCACACCACACACATTCGACCACACCACACAATTTCTACCACACCACACACTTTCTACCACACCACACACATTCTACCACACCTACCACACCACACAATTTCTACCACAACACACACATTCTACCACACCACACCACACACATTCTACCCAACCACACACATTCTATGACACACATTCTACCCAACCACACACATTCTACCACCACACCCACATTCTACCACACCACACACATTCTACCACACCACACACATTCTACCACACCACGCACATTCTACCACACCACACACATTCTACCACACCACACACATTCTACCACACCACACACATTCTACCCAACCACACATATTATACCCAACCACACACATTCTACCACACCACACACATTCTACCCAACCACACACTTTCAACCACACCACACACATTCTACCACACCACACACATTCAATCACACACATTCTACCAAACCTCACACATTCTACCACACCATACACATTATACCCAACCACACACATTCTACCACACCTACCACACCACGCACATTCTACCACACCACACACATTCTACCACACACATTCTACCACACCACACATTCTACCACATCACACACAGTCTACCACACCACACACATTCTACCACACCACACACATTCTACCACACACCTACCACACGACACACATTCTACCACACCACACACATTCTACCACACCACATACATTCTACCACACCACACCACACACATTCTACCACACCACACACATTCTACCACACCACATACATTCTACCACACCTACCACACCACACACATTCTACCCAACCACACACATTCTACCACACCACACACATTCTACCACACCACACATATTCTACCCAACCACACACATTCTACCACACCACACACATTCTACCACACACATTCTACACAACCACACACATTCTACCACACCACACACATTCTACCTAACCACACACATTCTACCCAACCACACACATTCTACCCAACCAAACACAGTCTACCACACCACACTTATTCTACCACACCACACACTTTCTATCACACCTACCGCATCACACACTTTCTATCACACACCTACCACACCACACACATTCTACCACACCACACACATTTTTCCACACCACACATATTCTACCTAACCACACACATTCTACCCAACCACACACATTCTACCACACCGCACTTATTCTACCACACCACACTTATTACCACACCACACACTTTCTATCACACACCTACCACATCACACACTTTCTATCACACACCTACCACACCACACACATTCTACCACACCACACACATTCTACCACACCTACCACACTACACAATTTCTACCACACCACACACATTCTACCACACCACACACATTCTACCACACCTACCACACCACACAATGTCTACCACACCACACACCTACCACACCACACACATTCTACCACACCACACATTCTACCACACCTACCACATCACTCAATTTCTACCACACCACACAAATTCTACCACACCACACACATTCTACCACACCACACACATTCTACCCAACCACACACCTACCACACCAAACACATTCTACCACACCACACACATTCTACCCAACCACACACCTACCACACCACACACATTCTACCACACCACACACATTCTACCACCCCACACTTTCTATCACTCACCTACCACACCACACACATTCTACCACACCACACACTTTCTATAACACACCTACCACACCAAACAGTTTCTATCACACACCTACCACACCAAACACTTTCTATCACACACCTACCACACCACACACATTCTACCACACCACACACTTTCTATCACACACCTACCACACCAAACACTTTTTATCACACACCTACCACACCACACTCTTTCTATCACACACCTACCACACCACACTCTTTCTATCACACACCTACCTCACCACACACTTTCTATCACACACCTACCACACCAAACACTTTTTATCACACACCTACCACACCACACTCTCTCTATCACACACCTACCACACCAAACACTTTCTA
The DNA here is from genome assembly GCA_002072015.1 of Radix auricularia. NCBI lineage: Eukaryota > Metazoa > Mollusca > Gastropoda > Lymnaeidae > Radix > Radix auricularia. The sequence continues at coordinate 162,980 of MUZC01000195.1, read as the reverse complement.
ACACACACCTACCACACCAAACACTTTCTATCACACACCTATAATCACACATTTCCCAACCACACCTAGTATCACAAACCACACATCTACCATCACAAATTTTCTATCACTCAATTTGTATCATATTTGTACCATCACCAACCTACCATCCCACACGATCTCCCACCTCGCTATTACCATTACGGTCCCAAACATCCCACCTCTCCACTACCATTGAACGCCTCACATTCAAAGCCTGTCACTACGAATCACTTGAACTGAAAGATTGCTTTCAACAACCGACTACTAAATGAGTAATGGAGAGATTTAGTAATCATGTTAGTGTTAGTGAATGTGCTGGCAGACTGCAGTGCTGTGCGTAAGTCAAAGAGCAGTACTGCATTGATGTGGTAACAGACATCCGCACTAGATAAAGTACAAACAGACAGACTGATGAAAGAATTAGTACTTTGACCAACTGGCTTCCTTTTGGTTACAAGCGCTAAACGACATCATGATAGAGTTGGAACATTATGTGTTGACATTTCGCCTTGTTTAATCGTTGAGTTACAAAATGCCTGCACTCATGAGCTACATGTTTATTGTTCTAGATCTGACATGTCTCAAAGTTCGGGTCGCGGCGCTTGTCAAAGCAAAGCTGAACGAAGAGCTAACAATCCTGGCTTTGTTATTGTCGATGTCATGACGACAGGACCGATAATCATTCATAACCTTTCTGCCGCTGAAAATGAGACACTCATCGATTGTTATTCAGACAATAGGCTAACAAATTTTACACTGTCATAGTAACTTGGCCCCCAGACCAACGCCTACATATACTCCGGTATTTTATTTAAAATTTATATATTAAAGACTGAAATAACACAAATAAACATTTATTTTAAAAAAATAACTATAATAAATTTAAGCCGTTGGTATAATTTTTCTAACCATCTCGAATTTTATTATAAAAACAACTAAACAGCTGTTACTGAAATAAAACCAAGCCATTTATTAGGCTTAAATTTGACCAATAAGAATGTAAAGATAGTTTAAGACTCACACACACGGTGCTAATTTAAAATCTACACTGTCATAGGAACTACATACCCCCTCACTAATAAAACTATATAAAAGTAGGCGCATATTGAAACCAAGTTAAAGACAATTGTTGCAAATATTAAACGCTCTTACCTGTTTTAAGATGAGCTTCAAATTAAGCTCTTCACCGATCTTCTTTTGTAACAGAAATACAGGAAATCAGGTGACGCGTGTTTTGGTTCCTTAATCAACAATCAAAGATATCAAAGTATCTACCCAATCACAATGAAGTACATAGGAAACTACCTACCCAATCAAATTGAAGTACAAAGATATCAAACTATCTACCCAATCACATTGAAGTGCACAGAAAACTATCTACCCAATCACATTGAAGTACACATAAAACAATCTACCCAATCAAATTGAAGTACACAGAAAATTCCACGGAAGCAATAATACAAATACACGCTCACTAAACACGTATACAGATTTTTAAAATAAAAACGATCCCGTACGTTGAAAATGAATTGAACGGACATCAAACGGTGAGAAGTAATAAATTATTTACTATGCTACAGCATACAATACACTCCTACAATGAAACGGATTAAATTAGCATATGTATAAAGTCCCTCTGCTAGTTGGCAAAAGATGCACGTTCGTAAATCTAGGTCATCAGAAATAGTAATAAATTTATTTTCTTTATATAAAAATACACTATTTTTTAAAAATTATTATTTTTTTTAATTATTCTTTTAAACTTACAAACGAAATTGTTTAAAAAATAGCGTTATTGATAGCCAGTTAGGCATTCAGGGGTTTGTTATACTGACTTCAAAATATCACACCCCCCTCTTAATGTTTACACTTTTAACCTTTCTTGCTCAACTATTACCTCCTGTCCCCATTTTCAGTTCCCCACCCACGCTTCCTGTTCAACTACAAATTGTATTGCCATGGCTGCGCTGAAAAAAAATGTGAAGAGCTAAATGCTAAAACTATTTAAGTCACAAATATGTCGAGATACCCACGTTCCATTTTTTAAAAATATTTCCCATGAGATGTTAAAATGTTTACTTTTTAGGTTTTATTTTTTATTGTTCTTAATTGTAAACAGTTGATTTGTCTCAACGGGTCTTAAATGTTCACATTTTAGTTTTATTTTGACACTTTTAGCGCTAGGGTCTTCAATCTGTGCTATATGCACGAAATTAAAAACTTAACTTGCTTATCCAATGAAAGGCTCACCAATGCCTGTTATAAAAGGAAATAATTAACCGAAGTACTCTAGAAATTTCCCCCCAACAAAATAATACAATCTACGTCAACTTTATAACATCTCTAGTTTGTGTATTGCTACACAAGGCATGAACCTAGCAATCATATTCTTCTTATGCCACCCATATTTCGAATACCTTAGTGTTTAGATATTTCTCTACTGTCATAGTCCTAGTGGCTATCGTATAGAAAACCTTGTCACTGGACTCCTGTTATGTTGCGGAATGTTCCTGAGTACATACAACTTCTAGGTCTATCTACTTGCATGTAGAGTAGACCAGTGCCGACCTCCGGTCAGTCGACTCTAGCTGCTCATTCTCCTGCTTGTCGATGTCCTGCCTTGACCCTGTCACTTTCATCTGTCCAGATATCAACACTCGATGTTTTCTCTCAGGTGAGTTTTATGTCTTCCAATTTAACTAATTTTCCTGGGGAAAAGAAAACAGCAACCAAACTAAAATACTTTAAAAACCATTTTTAGATTAACATTGATAAGAAATTACTTGAGGAATTCTAAGTTTTTCAACCGATTACAGTTGTAATGTTGACGCCTTCAACAACAACAACAACAAAAATCATTTTTATTAATAAAACAAATAAAAAACAAACTAACATGCCACTCCGGCTCTCCTCCACAGGGTCTAGCAACCTGCCATGGTTTGAGGATCCCCGCTACCAGCCCAACATCCAGGTCTACTTGACCCAAGAGCTGACCAGCTGGTACTCGGACACCGCCCTAACTGTGCTCGTGGATGACCTTGACCCCAGCACCATCGCGGATCGATTTTGAGTTCACCCAATGACCTGACTGCGTGAATAGAAACCAATCTTTATAGCCGTGTTATACCGTTATATAATTCACGTGACTACAATTACAATACTGTTAATTTCTCACCACACATCTAACTTCCACATCTGTCAGCTTTTAGTTTCATTTTATTCCCTCTTTTTTTGTGTGTCAATTTAAAGAATGATCATTATTAAATATAATATTGAATTCACTGTAATTAATTCATATAGATGGACTTTGCATGGGGGAGTTGTCCCGAAAGGATGACCCTTACCATGAGCGGATGGGCCTGGAGGGTGATTGTCATGTGTGAATGGCCGTTGTAATGGTAGGTAGGGTCTGAAAGGTTGGCAATAGAGCATTAACCTGGGAGGATGACCATTGGAGGATGGCCATGTTAGATGGCCATCGGATATAAGTCTAAGTAAAACGTTAGTATTTTTCTGTTTATTAAAATTTCATTTTTTCGGAGCATCTCTCTGTCTTAGTATGAACACAATTAAAAGCTTAAATATTTCGTTTCGAATCACTTCAAGACGGGGCAGCATATTTAAGTCAAAAGTTTCCAACTGACCTGAAGTGACCGACAACGTCCGAGTTTTTTTCTCTCCCCCCCCCCCCAATATCCACCCAAGTAACTACTAAATATCTTCTCTATATAAAATTTGTAGTGATAAATGTGGCCACATCATAACTCCATATTAAAAATTTTAAATACATAGACAATTTTTTTTTAAAAAGTTATTTAATAATATGTTATGATCACCACGGCTATTATAAACATTGTTTCCCCACAATATCAATTCAATATTTGGTTCTACTTCCAGAGACAATATGTGACAGTTCAAATGGCACAGAGTGAACCGAATTGTTAAACACTCGGACGTAGAAATTAAGTCTTGTTTTTAACAAAAATGTATTTAATGTTATGCGTAAAATAATCTGAAGCAAACACACAAAATAAGGACAAGTAGTTAGTAGAGGACTTATCAGTCCTCCCCCTTCTCTTATTCAAAAGTGTCACCTTTCACATTCTCTTGTACACAAATGTCACCTTCCACCTTCTCTTGTGCACAAATGTCACCTTCCACCTTCTCTTGTACACAAATGTCACCTTCCACCCTCTCTGGTTTAACAGTGTCACCTTCCACTTTCTCTTGTTCAACAGCGTCACCTTCCACCTTCTCTTGTACACAAATGTCACCTTCCACTTTCTCTTGTTCAACAGTGTCACCTTCCACCTTCTCTTGTCAAACAGTCTCACCTTCCACCCTCTCTTGTTAAATAGTGACACCTTCCAAATTCTCTTAGTAAATAGTGACACTTTCCACCTTCTCTTTTCCAACAGTGTCACCTTCCACCTTCTCTTGTTCAACAGTGTCACCTTCCACCTTCTCTTGTCAAACAGTCTCACCTTCCACCCTATCTTGTTAAATAGTGACACCTTCCACCTTTTCTTGTTCAACAGCTTCACCCTCCACCTTCTCTTATTAAATAGTGACACTTTCCACCTTCTCTTTTCCAACAGTTTCACCTTCCACCTTCTCTTGTTCAACAGTGTCACCGTGAAGTTGCCAATCTTCCTAACCTGATGTTTGTTGCTATTCAATTTATCTAATGAGTCTCGTGTGGCTCTGCACTATGCATGATCACGATCGTCGTGTCACTCGTGTGTAGCATTAGATTAGACCGTGTGCTGAGCTAAGCTTCAGAAACATCGTTGAGATGTGTGAACACCCGTCAAATGTTTTAATGAACAATAGGGACCAACCGGATACCGCTCCGGACATTCGCCCCGGCCGGATATCGGGTTTTTGGGGAACTATTCGCCTCGGCAAATATTGCCCACGCCAAGGGAGAAATATCTAAAAGTACATTTAAAAATACAATTATGGAATTCGATTAATATCAAGATTAGTATACTTATAAATTGTTACAAATATAGAAAATGTAACCAAATTATAGAAATTAATAATTTGAAATTATAAAGACATAAAGTTAATAACCAAATTTTCTACATTTCTTTTAATTTCGTATTTATTTCTAGCGATTAGCATCACGCCCCCATATTTAAAATTTAAACTGTTTAAATATGGAATAAAATAATAAAATAAATTCAAATTAAAGTAAATATATTAACTAAAATTAGCAGCGACTGACAGTTACATAGGAAATAATTAAGATATTAACAAGAGAACCAAATTTACAAGTAATTTATTGTTTTAATTTTTAATAAATTAATAGTCCCTTTTTCTGGTCATAATTATAATATCATTGCACTTTGCATGAAGAGTGTAGACGGTGGTAAAGTAAAAAATAAAAAATACAGTCAATAATAATTTAATAAACGAAATTAAATGTCTATAATTAAATTTTATTTGTAGAAAACGTTAAAGCTAAATACAAGGCGGTTATGGTTTTTGAGAAATAAATCAAATGTTCAATCGTTTTCAAAACCGAAATTAATTCGAATTTCTGATTTTCGTTTAACAACCCTACGACTCGGATTCGTACCCGGAACCGGGAATTAGAACGTCTAACTATTCGATTTGATGCCCGGTAGAGAATGTCTACCCGGTCGGTCCCTAGTGAACAAACATGTCAATTAAATCATGCGTTCAGTTTTACTTCTGCTATCAAAGTATGAAAGTTATCATTGGTCTATTACTTGGCTCTGGGAGTCGGTTCCTGGTAGGAATGGGATGTTTTACTTTGGAGGAAGGCAAAATGTAGGCTATGTTTTGGAGTATTTAAAGGTAATTAAAAGCTTTTCCTTGGGGGGGGGGGTGTTATGGGTGGCTATAGGAGATTGTTATTAAGAGGTTTTAATTCTTTTTTCGTGAACTGATTTTCCTCACACAATCTTGACAGCCCCTAAATCACGAATATTTTTTTTCATTTTAGTGAGACGAAGTCGTAGCCACGGAATCTTGGAATTATCAGTTTGGTTTTTCTACATCAATTGTTTGTAAATGTGAGACAAATGTTGTGATGTCTGAAAGGCTTATAGCCTCTTCTGTACATAGAGTCATAGTATATTCCGCATTCTAGTTATTTTGTGTAAATTATAACTGAAGCCATTTAGTTTGTCGTGATTACACGGATTACGATGATATAGTAACGTCTATTGCTTGAGTATAAAATATAAGCTTTAGATATTCACTGTTTTTGTACATTCTTTTCACGCTATATGTAAAGGGAATTCAGGTTATGGTATGCATATCTTATACTATAAATATAATTACGTTTATTATATGTATTTAACGTTAGGAACAATGTTCCCTTTAAGTTGCACAACTACGCGGCCGCACAGATTTCTGACCAACGACGCGCATCAGTTTAAAATTGCCGCTCAGAAAATTTTGTAAAATATTCCACAAAAATGGATGCTGTGCAACTTTGTGCAAGAGGTTTTTAACTCTCACACGGTCCAAAAAACCGTAGAGAGAAAATAGATTATTATTTTATTGCTTGCATGTTTACTGTCTTCAAATGTTGATCGGGTTTTAAAAAGACGTTAAGCAAAGACAATAGAAAATTAAAATTTAGTAATAATAGATAAAGCAATGAATTATAACTTGGAAATACAACACAAAGATAATCTTATGCAACCCTCAGATAGACATAGTGATAAAAAAAATACTTCTTTTATTCGATATGCAAGAACAAACACAGATTCTCGTTCTTCCCGTCTGGAATTCGGACATGGAGTTTGTTGCCTGATCAAACCAGGAAAATAAATTTAAAACTCATCGGTATAGAAGAGGTGGGAGACTGTAATGGATAAGAAAAGTTAAAGTAAGAGAAGAGAAGAAAAGAGAGGATTAGAGAAAAGAAGAGAAGAGTAGAGAGAAGAAAAGAAGAGAAGATGATAAGATAGACAAATAAAACAATTAAAATTCTGAACTATAACGAGACGTGGTCACGGGATGAATGTCATGTCCATCGCCAGTCTCGGCCTGGGACTAAACTAAAACAAACTTTGACAGCATGGCTGAAATATGTTGACGAGAAATTCGTGTTTTTCAAATAATATTTCCTCAAGTTGATCGAACGCTTGAGGTGACTGGGAGAAGTCATTGAATTTATTATTTTTTTTCTGTTATATCGTAAATCCTTGCCTTAGACAAAATACCCAAGTGACGGGAGAAATCATTTCTTCTGACGGGTATATATTTTAAAAGAAAATTGGTTTTGAAAAGTGTCCAAAACTATGTGTCGTTTTTATTACAAATTATTACATTGATGTGAGATCATGTACACAAATCTGGAATAAATTAAACTAGGGGCCGTCCATAAAGTACGTCATGCTATTTTTGACCATTTTAACTCCCCCTCCCCCGTCACAAACTGACCCAAATCTCGGACACCCCCTCCCCTAAAGAGCGTCACACTTTCGAACAAAAATATTTTTAAATTTACAAAATACTTACAATTTAATATAAAACAGCGTAACGTCACACATGGCTGGACCCCCCTCCCCCTGTCACAAACTGCCACACTTTCTTACACCCCCCCACGCCGCTGGAGCGGGACGAACTTTATGGACGGCCCCTTATTACATTGCTGTTAGAATTAAACCCTAAATTCTGGAATAAATCGAATTATTACATTTTTTGTTTGTTCTTCTTTTTCCTCGGCATGTTTTTCTCCAAAATTCTCGTTGGTTTAATAGTTCTCAAGTTGAGATGCCTGTTACGTCACTCAGGAACCATCTATCGCAATTATTGTAGGAACAACTTGTTTTTAACTTCTATCTTGACATTCAATAACTCCCGTATACCTGCGTCGACGTGCATTATAACCACTCGTCCTCATTATTGTATGGTGACAATTTTTAGTTAGACATGTGACACACATAATTATGACATACCAGCGATGGGGTATGGTGTAAAACGTGTCATATAAGAAAACCATTGATGGAAGGGGGTGGTTAAACTAATCTTGTGGGGGACCATTGAAGTACAGGTGTTAAAAAAATATGCTGTTGGAAACCTTCGAAGGGCGCCAAAATTAAGATGTGAAGACCGGTGTTAAGTTTATTATTATATAGTGGGTCCATAGTCAAGGTTTGGGAACCCTTGCTGTTTGAGCTTTAAATATTTGTTATTTATAGCTAATCCTTCAGATAATGTCTTCCTCGACAATCCATAAATTCCCCGACTCAAATCTATGAATATTTTTAGGGCAAAAACGAAAGCTTCCGATTGAGAATCTGTAAAATTTTGGGGAAATCCCGAAGCAAGAAAACAAATCTTCAATAAAACTTGAATAACTTCCTTTTCCCGTCACGCTTGGCATTTTTCAGATATCTCAAAGCTGCATGTGTTTGGTGGTAAGGAAATCTCTCTCAGAACCCCTGGGGTGCCTTCTGTGTGGTCCGACATGAAGGCTTATGTCCATCCAGACAAAGACAATCCTGGACCATTCCCTGGTTGGAAGTCTGGTGTCGCCTGACAGGTGGACAGTAATGAAACAATCCAAGGACATGACAGGCACATCATGCCCCTCTCTCTCTCGCTCCCCAGCCCCCATTAATCATACCAAATTCTTGGATGGGAAATCCCGAAATGTTTCCAGCTTTGGTTTATTATTTTTTATTCCTTTTTTTCCAATGGCACTTCAAGCTGTGCCATGGTACAAAGTTTTTTATTGTGTCGGGGTAAAAAAGGTTCCTTTTTGTGCCATGCATGGTACAAGGTTCCTTACTTTGTCACGGTACAAGGTTCTTTATTGTGTCAGGGTAAAAAAGGTTCCTTACTGTGCCATGCCTGGTACAAGGTTCCTTACTTTGTCACGGTACAAGGTTCTCTATTGTGTCAGGGTAAAAAAGGTTCCTTTCTGTGCCATGCCTGGTACAAGGTTCCTTACTTTGTCACGGTACAAGGTTCCTTACTGTTCCATGGTACAAGGTTTTTACTGTGCCATTATACAAGCCATGCATGTTACAAGTTTCCTTACTGTTCCATGGCAAAAGGTTCCTTAGAGTCCCATTATGCAAGATTCCTTGGTGTGCCATGCTATAGAAGGTTCCGTACTATGTTATGGTACAAGTTTTCTTGTAGTCCTTACAGTCTCACCCACATTTTATATTATGTTACAAGGTTCCTTGGTGAGCCATGATACAGGGTTCCTTGGTGTCCCATGGTACAGGGTTCCTTGGTGTCCCATGGTACAGGGTTCCTTGGTGTCCCATGGTACAGGGTTCCTTGGTGAGCCATGGTACAAGGTTCCTTGGTGTGCAACGGTACAAGGTTCCTTGGTGAGCCATGGTACAAGGTTCCTTGGTGAGCCATGGTACAAGGTTTCTTTGTGAGCCATGATACAGGGTTCCTTGGTGTCCCATGGTACAAGGTTCCTTGGTGTGCAACGGTACAAGGTTCCTTGGTGAGCCATGGTACAAGGTTCCTTGGTGTGCAACGGTACATGGTTCTATTATGTTACAAGGTTCCTTGGTGAGCCATGATACAGGGTTCCTTGGTGTCCCATGGTACAGGGTTCCTTGGTGTCCCATGGTACAGGGTTCCTTGGTGTCCCATGGTACAAGGTTCCTTGGTGAGCCATGGTACAAGGTTCCTTGGTGTGCAACGGTACAAGGTTCCTTGGTGAGCCATGGTACAAGGTTCCTTGGTGAGCCATGGTACAAGGTTTCTTGGTGAGCCATGATACAGGGTTCCTTGGTGTCCCATGGTACAAGGTTCCTTGGTGTGCAACGGTACAAGGTTCCTTGGTGAGCCATGGTACAAGGTTCCTTGGTGAGCCATGGTACAAGGTTCCTTGGTGAGCCATGATACAGGGTTCCTTGGTGTCCCATGGTACAAGGTTCCTTGGTGTGCAACGGTACAAGGTTCCTTGGTGTGCCATGGTACAAGGTTCCTTGGTGTGCAACGGTACATGGTTCCTTGGTGTGCCATGGTACAAGGTTCCTTGGTGTGCAACGGTACAAGGTTCCTTGGTGTGCCATGGTACAAGGTTCCTTGGTGAGCCATGGTACAAGGTTCCTTGGTGTGCAACGGTACATGGTACCTTGGTGAGCCATGGTACAAGGTTCCTTGGTGTGCAACGGTACATGGTTCCTTGGTGTGCCATGGTACATGGTTCCTTGGTGTGCCATGGACAAAAAGTTCCTTGGTGTGCCATGGAACAAAGTTTCTTGGTGTGCCATGGAACAAAGTTCCTTGGTGTGCCATGGTACAAGGTTCCTTGGTGTGCCATGGAAAAAAGTTCCTTGGTGTGCCATGGAACAAAGTTCCTTGGTGTGCCATGGAACAAAGTTCCTTGGTGTGCCATGGAACAAAGTTTCTTGGTGTGCCATGGTACATGGTTCCTTGGTGTGCCATGTTACAAATTCCTTGATACAGCCTGTTACAGCTAAAAGACTACAAAACAACAATGGCGCGTTGCAACAATTCAGCCATAACAGTAATATGGGACATGAATCTGTAAAACATCAAGGGTTATGACTCATAAGGTTCTTGTGACGTAAGTGGTTAAGGCCGAGCATGGATTCTCAAACATGATCTTCTAATAGCCGCTGTAATGTAAATGATTAAACACATCTAATGTACAGAATGTTTAGTTCAACACTTGGTAGTGCTAAACATGTATTTCTTGTTGTTTCAGTCGCTCAGCATCACTCTCACTTAGTCGAACACGAAGTTCTTTGTGGAAACTGAGCGTTTTTTACTCTATGATCTGAACCTGAGGATGGCCCCATAAAAAATTCAGACTGATCATTATCTGACTTCTAGCTGACCAGTGTCTCGTCATTAGCTTAAACTGACCACTGTTCAATAATACACTCAGACTGCAGACTGAGCAAAGTTCTTACTTCAACTGACCATTGTCGCGTTTTTGGCAGACGATTAATACAATCAGACTGACCATTGTCTTACCCCAAACTGACCACCCTCTAATCATTTTCCCAAACTAACCATTGTCCAATGAAAGACTTAGAATTGACCATTGCCTTACCCTAAACTGACCATTGTCTCATAATTATCTCAAAGTGATCATAGATCACTGTTCCTCAATTCTTTCAATTATTACTAATTTACCAAAATATTGCAATACCCACGCGGGCGAAAACAAAAGTTCCACATTCCCTTGTTGCGAATCATAAACTTAGAACCCCTGATTGGCATGACTCACCGCCTTGACGACAGAAGACAAGACGTCTCCAGTAATCTATGGCAGACTTGTACAATGGGTGACGGGTTGAGGTAAAAGTACATCGTCTCGGACCAGTTGTTATGTCGGTCCTAGGGATTCCTTGATGATGGAGAGTGGGGATTCGTTCTGGGGTTACCTGGTGGGACACACAAGGGGGATTTAGATGGCGGGACTCACTATGTGAGTCATACCTGCAAGTAAAGATCAGGTCTAATATGGCTGACCTTCCTTGTACTTTCACTCACCGACTAGCCCGTGACCCCTCGGCCCGCGACGTGAGTAGTTCTGAAACAAAATGTCACGATTCTAACAACAGTAATGACCTGTATCTGGTTGAAAGTCCCACAACCGCCCCCAGTCGGTACAAGGACGAGCATTACAGCGATACGATCAAACTTACGGTTCGATGGTCTGATCTCGTGACGTCAGTGCTAGCGGAGTAAAGGGGGGTGGGGTCAGATCGTAGGTCCCTTCAATTAGGAGTAGAGCCGAGACTCATTGGTTGACTTACTTCTAAGATGGCGCGATAAGAAATTTGCGGGACGTTGAAACAGAAGCAAGAAGGAAAGACAGTAACTATGCCCGGATGTAGATATCATCTAGGAACGGATGACGTCACAGACCGAACGAAGTTTTTTTAAGACGCCACATATCAACTTAAACCACATTAGCTCGAGGCAGGGAAGGCGTCAGGCAGTTGAGGAAATAAAGAAAAACAAAGAGGAGGGTGGGGTAGAGATTTACTTCTGATTCAATTTCACACCAGCTTGGGGTCCTGATTAGATCAAACACGGTCACCGAGCTAAGTCAATGTTGAGATCTTCTAGTGATGGACAATGGCAAGTTTATCAAAACACTCCCGCCGTGGTGGTGGCGCTGGGGGAGAGGCGGCGAGTTGGTCCGGTCTGCGACCCACCCTTGTCGTCACGCCCTTGATGTTATTGTCAATAAAATGGTCAAAAGACCGTGACGTCACTGAGAGGCGGGGCGGTAGGTGCTCAGCCGTATAAGAAGATTTGTGGAATTCTTGAACTATTGTGGGCACGCCCCGCGGATATCTGACCACCCGCAACGAACAAAGCCACCGTCCCCGGCTGCCCCCACTTCCGGTCAGATAGCGGTCACGGTATCTCCGTTTGATCAGACGCTGGGGTTTCCCGTCCCGGGTTGTGCAGAGAAAAGTGTGGAGACACAAGAAAGTTCTTTTTTTTTTTTTAAATTGGATAATTGAAACTTGCTTCAAACTTATCAGCGATACATGTGATTGACGGCTACTTAACATCAGAGGTGGTGGAAGAAAGGGTATGCCTCAAGCGATTTATCCATCAGTACTTCGCCACCCTCTATACATCGATAACATCCAACCTCTATCCATCAATATCCGCAAACCTCTATCCATCAATACCTCGCCACCCACCGTCCGTCAGTACTCGCCAACCACCCGTGTTCATGTAATTGTTAGTCATATCCTGAGCCGGGAGTCAAGGGGTAATGGCTAAGAGTTTTAGTTCAATGAGCTCCCTTGTATGCGTGTTGATTGAGTGGAGTATAATTGGGAACATTTCTCCGTGGTGGTAAGCGTGGGAAAAACTATTTCTATTGGGCTACCGAGCGCTAGGGCTAGTGGTCGTGACAAACAAATAATAATTCACAGATGAGGCAGAACTGCCGTAAGACCATGAGTGTTCTAGAGTTCTATCACGACTATCTTATAGCTGTATGGACGGATCAGCGCGCAGTATTTGATGTAATTAACATTGCGATATGTATGTCTAAGAAGGCTGCGTTTTTTCTCCTAGCCTGTGAACGCCGTCCCAGTTGGAAGTTCCCAGAGTAGATGGACATAGGAGGAAGTCCTTTGGTGTGTGTTAGCTCTCTTTTCAAACGGGTGCTGGGTTACACCGTTAATGAGGAACTGTTTTCCGAAACTTGGAAAAAGTGTGACAGGAAAATTTAAGAAAAATGTTAAGACCTTTTCTCTTTTTTTTTCTCTCTTTCCATTTGAGAGACCTTTTGCGCTTCAGAACGCAACGAGCATGCTGGTCTAGCTTGGATAATTTTAGAGCTATAAAAGAAAGCAATCTTTCATTTAATGGTGAAACTTATGCCTCAGTCCACTATCAGTGGTGGGTATACATATTAGGACGATGACACCATCAGTGGGATATAAAAAGGCAAGGGCTCACAGGTCAGAAGATTCAAGCTCTTTTGCAAGTACAAAAATATCGACTTTAAAATCGTTTCATTGATTTTTAAATTCCTTATATTAACTCCACCGTCTTGTCTAGCTGGCAGTCGTGGTCCCGCCCGCGTAAAAATAAAAGTAAAAAAATGACCCACTTCCCGTGATGCTGTCAAGCAGAACTTTTGCACATAGACTGTGTCACCCAACAATGCATTTTATCAAAATTTTAGATCGATCGAATAAACCGTAATTAAATTAATGAATTTTTACTTCATCTCTATGTATCTCTATGAAGTCGTCTGCTATAGTTGACCTAGACGTGTCACTGGAGTTTACTACAGCCATCGATGACCCCATCCCCGTGTTTTACAGCAAGGGGAGTTCATTCAGTTCAGACTGTAAATGTTTGTCGCGTGGTGCGTATTATATTGATCATAATAAATACTTTGAGTTATATTTCATATACAGGTGTTTATAGTCAAAAACTTTGTTTTTACGTGTGTTTTTTTTATGAACTTGCTTCAGGGCTTCCGCGGTCCCAACAGAAACCCATGGCCCACGAGCCGCAGTTTGCTCACCTCTGCTTTAGTCTACAGCTGGTTTGATCTTTCATAACGCCACCATGTCATTATACAATAATAAGACAGTAATAAGCCCATCGTAATATTATTAGAACAATATGTTGTATTATATCAACAGTACGTTGTATGTCTTCTAGGCGTGAAGAAAATACAGGTCACCAACGTAATGTTGTAGATCTAATTAACAAAGTCAAGATGGACGCTCTTTGGTGTCAATCTATCTTCGAAAATAGCAATGAACGTGATTATGTCTAACACCATTTTTATGCCATAGCAGTTACTCTTCAAGTCACAAAACTCCCCCCCCCCCCCC
>MUZC01000195.1:75790-136058 GCA_002072015.1 Radix auricularia | reverse complement strand
TTCCCCCCCCCCCCCCCCCATTAAATAATGATCTAAAGAGATGCAATCTGATGCAATGAATCTTTAAGTAAATAATCGATACGCGGATCTTTTATTAAATGCTAGCGTCAGAAGCACTACAACTAACAGTAACCCTAATTTCTTTAATACCTGCCATTTTGAAATTAAAAATTAAAACTAAACCAATCTGGCACAAATCGGGTGTTGTATAGTTTCCAACCTAGCCAAAGTACAGTCCTCGATGCGGCCGCCATCTTTGAACCGTCAAACGATAAATTGCCAATCTTTTAATTATGCAATGACCTAAGCATGTGTTTCCGCTCTTTATTTTTTTAAGCAGAGGTGCCAAATGTTTCATGAAGTAAAAAAAAAAAATATGTGGGGCCGGACAGAGTTAATGAACTAAAAGGAAATCGTTGACATTGAGCTACAGGCTTTTAAATTACAAGATATCTTTTTTATTGATTATTGTTGTTGCAATTTTGAAGTGGGTAAATGTGTGGGCGAAAATTGGGACAATATTACCGCTATTTTTCGAGATTTTATAAAAACTTATCATAATCCATCATTACAATCAAGTAAAATAAAATGGCAAAGAGTTTAGATTAAAGATGCCTAATTTATTCTTCGGGCCCTACAATAAATAAAATGTGTTGACATATATATACAGCCCAAAGGGTTTCTTCAAAAAATGTTGATGTTAAAACAATTAGAAAATTTTAGTGCGTATACCGATGGGACATAAATTGTTTATTTTTTTAAAAAATTTTTGCCATGGGACGTCATTAAATTTCTTTAACATTACAGCACATAACTTCATCGGCTTACAGTAATCAATATCAACGTTGGTAAAAATAAAACGTCATCGATTTTCATCATTTGACGTATTAAAAGTAGTGCATAACATCGACTTTTAAAATGTCTTAGTTACGTGGAAAAAAAATCAGATGGAATGTCAGCATTGTTGCACTGAGTGACGTGTCATGAGGAACATGACCTGAAAGTCACATACAGCAATAGTTTGTGTGTGTGCGTGTTACATGTTAGTGTTAATTAGATGGTTGATGTTTATAGTTACAGTCTCGTCGGTTGACACTGGCGCTAAAAATTATTTGTGGCCCGAAAATATCGAACCGTCACGTTAAGCCAACAAAGGGGCGGCTCATGATCCCCTTGCCCCCGGCACTGGCACCCTGCGATACGCCCCTGTAGCTCATATTGTTACCAGACACTGCCACCGCCCCCCCCCCAATACGCCACTGTAGCTTGACTTGTCGCCCTCCCCCTTACGCCGAGCACTGGCTACCCATGGTATATAGTATATATGTTCCTTAATAAATAAATCTATACCCACTGTATATATTATTAAATAGAACTATACTTTTTTATTTATTATTTTTAAAATAACGATGAGCGTAAGTGAAAGACTTTCTCCCATGACCAACTCAAAGTATTTCAAAGTATTGACTCCGTCGTCTCTGTGTTGAACACACAGAGTAATTTCTCGACCGTTAGATCAGGTTCTCCCATCTGCCGATCTAGCACCACTTGACATTTCAAGTGACATATAAGATGCCAAGAGTCCGATACCAGAACTGCAGTCTGCCAGTGACTGATGTCACTTATCTAAGCGGCGTGACAAAATAACAAGCCAGCAATTCTAAAGAGGGAAATAAATTGTGTACAATTGTGTGACCGGGGACAGGTGCATTTATTCGGTACGGGACACGGGCTATGGAGGGTTAAAGACTGCATTCAATCACGCGAGACGTTTAACTATTGATTAGGTATGTTTCCTTTACCGTTTAATGTGTTATAGTTTGTTCTCTTACAGGTTGTTATATAAGGCTGACCTTGATTACTTAGATCCTGATTGTAAATAAATGTTGGCGTTAATATATTTTCTTCATGAGGTGTGGGGAAAACATTTTTTTTTCAAATAATTAAAATTAGTATACTGTAAAACAAAATATGGGATTGAATGTAGCAATGAATAAAAAATTATCTTTTAAAAAAATCATTTGTGGTAATCAACAGAACATAGCAAAACCGTAATCATAATACAAACTGACTGACATCATTTTACAATATACATAATTTCATCATCATACATAACATCATAATTATAAATTATTTTATGACACTTCTATCATACAACGATTAATATATCGTCACAACATAACATCATCATAATACATCATCGCATTACAACAAAATCTGCTATAAAATTATCGTGTATCTTCCCACCACTAATTCAACTCTAATCATTAAAACACGACATGACATCACACAACATAACATAAACGACGTTTACCCTCCCCACCCCTTTAACCTCCACCTGCCCCCTTCAACTTCATCAAAATATCAACCTGGTGTGAGCCCCTTGGACCACTCTACCACGTGACCATCACTACAGACTGTGGTCTGAAGTCACTGTGTCTCGATCTTGAGTCGAGTGAGCGGCTCCTGAGTGGTCACTCGCCTCGCTGAGACGTGGACACACATCTGAACATTTCTGGACATCTTGGTCACTGACCGTCCATAGTCCTTGCAATCATCACTGACCGTCCATAGTCCATGCAATCGCCACTGACCGTCCATAGTCTATACTCTATACAATAGCCCCTGACCGTCCATAGTCCTTGCAATCATCACTGACCGTCCATAGTCCTTGCAATCATCACTGACCGTCCATAGTCCTTGCAATCATCACTGACCGTCCATAGTCCATGCAATCCCCACTGACCGTCCATAGTCTATACTCTATACAATAGCCCCTGACCGTCCATAGTCCTTGCAATCATCACTGACCGTTCATAGTCCTTGCAATCACCACTGACCGTCCATAGTCCATGCAATCGCCACTGACCGTCCATAGTCCATGCAATCGCCACTGACCGTCCATAGTCCATGCAATCGTTACTGACGGTCCATAGTCCATACAATCTCCACTTATTGTTTATGCCATAAATCGTGTACGTGTGACCGTAGCTAAACGATCACGACTGAGATCTGTGCAACAATCTGATTTTATTTGACTTTCACTGTATATTTATGGGATTCCCCGACAAAACGGCACTGGACTTTATAGATGGACTAATAGTGAACATTTCAATAAAATATTATATTCGTTTTTAAATCACATCACCGATTCAGTGTCAGTTTTAGCTTACTAGAAACAATAATAATGACGTCACATTAATGTATTTGATAGCCTTTACTTGTTATGGTACCAAGTCAAGGTTGTATGTTGACAAGAAGTAATATAATAACATCTCACGAGATAATTTTACCACTTTATTTAGGGATGTAAAAGTTGACAAAAGCTTAAAATGCAGAAAAGTAAATTTTTGGTTACAATTTGTCTGGGGCCGTTTTGACGAGGTCACCATCTATGTTCCCTAGGATTCAACTTGATAAAAACATTCATCCCACCTGTGCGAAGCTTACAATGCTGGTCTAAACACAGCCACGCTGGTCACACGTTGAAACACTTTTAAATCAAACATTTCTATTTGTTACATACAGCAGTGGCGTCGTGAGGGGGGGGCGGGCCGCCCCGGGTGACACCATCAGGGGGGTGACACCAAAGCCTAAAATTTTACTGTTCGATTTTATGTCAGAAGCACAAAGAATAAACATTTCTTTCAACTAGAAAGAATGTAAAAAATACGATGATATAGATCTACATTAAACACAAAGATTTTAATTTTTTAAAAATCAGTTAAATTTGCAATAATAAAAAAAAATTCCAGCACACAAACAACAGCAGAGAGATCTTTAAAAAGGTTGGACATAAAGTCATTAAGGTTTTGACACACTAACAGCATGAATGAATCCCACCTCACTATATCCTCCACCTTAATGGGGTTGGTGGGGGGAGTACACTTTTTTTCATGTTTTCGTTGTTGTTTTTTAAGAAGAGAATTTTGAATTCAATGTATTTGAGTCAATATTTTGTTATATTTAGTAAAGACGTGCAAGCATGGAAATGCATGTTTGTATATAAATAGTCCCCCGGTTACGACGGTCCCACCCCAACTTACGCTGTTTCGTGGTTACAAACGAGCCCATATAAAGAATAATATTACGCGTTATTCTGTATTTTTTAATGTTTTTTTTTCAACGTTTGTTTTTCATGGGGTAAAGAATTGTTTTCTCTATTTGAAATCAAACAGTTATAAAAAATATATATTGTTATTTCAACCTACAACTTAAGTTTGCGATTTTTTTCATGGCGATGTTTTCAATCAAGTCAGTCAAGCTAAATAAGTTCCTTTTCAATAGTCATTAGAGAGAGCATATTCAGTTTTTGTTGTCCAATACGAATTCTAACTAATTTTTGTATTCTTTTCAACTTTGCAAAGATCGCTCTCTGCTGCAGTTTGAAGTCATCATTAAGAGATAGATGCAAATTTCGATGCTATATTTGTAAATAACTGAAATTTAGCTCATTCAAAAGCAGCAAAATTTAATTTTAGCTCTGTGCACTTGTTTTGAGTTTCGCATTGTGCTACTTCCTTTTCCTTATTTTAAGCCTGGGGCTGGACAATACGTCTTTTAAGAGTTCTGAAAATTGGACTAATTATGAAGGTAAGCAGTCTTCGAAATTACTTTAATATTCTTCATTAACTTGGCTGCTGCCCATCGAATGGCGTCATTTTTGAGCTCAGAATGGATGTCTTTATATGCGCTTATTTGATGTTGTGGGGCTTCAAAAAGTTTGTCAATGAATACCATAAATACCATTTTGGTGATATCAAACTGACACTTTCTCTTCTTTAATAGTATTCTCGATTATTTATAGTCTTTTTTTCCCACGGACTTGTCCTTTCCTTTGTCTTCATATGAAACAAATTAAAAATGCTGTCTTTTAACAAACTCATTGAGAGACTTCAAATACTTTGCTGAAATCAAAGATATTCTCGACTCTTGAAGGGATAATTTTGTTTTCTGAAATCTCTCTAAAATTGTTTTCCCTAACTTTCAAGTAACATGGCGACTTTAATTTGTTTAAGTTCCTTCCGAAATCTTTCTGCTTCAAGTCAACAGACACTGGGCTGATTTTCGTTGATATTAATTCTTTCAGTGCAGCAATATTTGTGAGAGTCATGTTGTGTTGTTGTATTGACATAGTATGAGCATCCGAGTTGACTGAGTATGAAACACGTTGTTTGTGCTGTGAACGGAAAATAGTGTGTGGTCGGGAAGGGAGAGGATGCATGGCTATCAATGTAAGGTTCGCTACGTAACAGAGGTTGATTCAGGATTCATTAAAGATACTTGCTACCCAGACTACAAGGAGTTGAAGCCGTGTGTCTTGACTTGAAAGTTCTTTTTAAGCCACCAAATTCACTTCGATTACGGCCTCTAATTCCCTTAGGCCGGCCCTGCGGTCGGGCTGACCATCGTGTGTCAAACAAAGCCTTATTAACTTATATCACTTTTATGTGTTTTGGAAGTATCTGTCGACGATGAGTAGATGAAACAAGCCAGGTATAAAGATTTTTAAGAAGTCAACTGCTCCACGTTTCCCTGCCAAGTGAAGGGAATGAGCTGTACAGGGCACAAAATGAGCAGCACTGCACTTCTTACAACGATTAGCCCAGACTCTGTTATACTTCCTACTTATAACTGCAGCATTGACTTATGACTGCCCAAGGCATTTTCAGGGATCCATACAACATTTGCCCATCTTTATTATACATTATGATAACATTTAAATTATTGGGGGCCACTGGCTTTAGTCCGCTCAGCCCCCTCCCTTTAATTCAACCATAGGGGGAGGGGTCACGCATCTGTGACGATTTGTGATTAGGGGGCGGGTGTGTTTAAAAAATGTGACGTCACATCAAAAAACACCCCCGCAACTTTAAATAAAAGTCCCCTTAAATATTTGATTGTTTACAATTTATTTAATGACGTTTTCAATAGCTCCCCGCGTGTTACGATACTAGAGTGCATACTTACTCTAAATACATATTTACATGACAAAATAATTATTTGCAACATGCTAATTTTTATTGAGAAAATTATGGCTTTGGAGAGGGGTGTCTAAGCTTTGTGACGTCATAGCGGAACAAGTGGTGGGGGTTTACGTTTTTGTGACAAAGTATGACGCGGGTGAAAAGGGGGCGGTTGAAAATGGGTAACCTCACGTGACGTCATTTATGGACGTCCCTCTTATGAAGGGGTGACAACATGAGCTACCGCCCCGGGTGACACCAACCCTAGCGTCGCCCCTGACATAAGTTCATTTTGCTGTGGGAGAATGACGTTTAGGAAAGCAGAGTTTAAAAGTTTCATACTTCACATGACTAGATGACTAGAGTGGTCCTCATCGAATCGACGGACAACAACAACTTCACATGACTAGATGACTAGAGTGGTCCTCATCGAATCGACGAACAACAACTTCACATGACTAGATGACTAGAGTGGTCCTCATCGAATCGACGAACAACAACTTCACATGAGGAGTCAAGAAAGCAGAGTGAAATAACTTTTGACCTTTATGAACTGTTGCGATTCAAAAAATAAATGTCTGAATGTCAAATGGGCCTTAATGAGTATCTTAAAATAAGTCTTAATTTTTAGCTGTAAGCCCTCTTTATGTTTGGAAAACATATTTCTTATTGAACATGCGCAGATCGAATTTTCAACACATTTAACCCAACCAAAGTGAGTGTTGGGCTTAATTTAAAAGGGGGGGGGGTCGGAGGAAAATGACAACGCAAGAGCGAAACTCGTGAAATAAAGTGTGAGGACCTTTGGTTAGCCACCGGGTCCCAACTTCAACGTTTCTTTTGCAGCTGTTATTGACCCGTAAGTGGACACTGGATCGATCTGAGTGTACAAAATTGTGGGATGTAACTAGACGTTGTGTCCCATCAGGACCCTCCACTCCCCACCCCAGATCTGTTGTTCTGGGTCTCCTGTTGACATTTTTACTGTTGAACTTTGACCCCCCCCCCCCCACTTATAGGGAGAAGGTGAGGGACAGCTTTTTAAATTGACCCATTACATAAGTCGCCATAAAAACAAAGATGATGATGTGCGCAGAGGCGTCGCCAGTGGGGTGCGGGTGATGCGGAACGCATCGTGTGACACCATCACAAGGGGTGACTGTTTGTTTCGAATGTTGGAAGTGTAATGTATTTTGTATTTCGATGGTTGTTCCTAAAATGTATTTCGATGGTTGTTCCTAAAATGTATTTCGATGGTAAGTCCTAAAATGTATTTCAATGGTTGTTCCTAAAATGTATTTCGATGGTTGTTCCTAAAATGTATTTCGATGGTTGTTCCTAAAATGTATTTCGATGGTTGGTCCTATATTGTGTTTCGAGGGTTTACAATATAATTTATTTCGATGGTTGTTCCTATTCTCGTGTTGGTTTTTTGTCACTAAGAGACTTCTGTTGGTGTTTGAAAAACCCAAACGTTGCTGCCAGGAATGTAATCAATTAAAGTCTGTGATACAGTTACATTATTTACATTCCAAGCTCAGTAAATAATAATACGTGTCATGTAAATTTGCTGTAGAAGAGGAATCATTGACAGCTGGAAGCAATCCGCGTTTCGAGCCCTTGAGTGCTATAAAGTTTCTAGCAGACATTATTAACCGTGAAATTGTGTCTTTTGGCTGATAGACACGTTTTATTGGTTGGTACATTTGTTTGTCTGCCAAAACAAGTGTTTCCGACAAAGATAATAGTGTTTTTTGTCTGTCTGCCCAACAAGTTTTTCTGACAAAGATAATATTAAGAGTCGCAATTTTTCATTAAGTGGATCATCTTGGAGACAGCAGACATTCGCCGGGTGTGCGTTTGTCCCCACACCATAGAACACTTTGTCAGGACTGGCTCGACCAGTAATCGATGTAAAAAAACATTATGACCTATGGTGTCAAGCAAATTCAACATTCCAGGGTGAGTTGGACACCACGATCAAAAGCGTGATCAACTGGTCGCGTGCCTCTTACAAGTCGTTCAGGTCACTTTTAAAGATTTGATGGAAAATAACATTTAGAGATTTTTAATGTACTGTCAAAGGTGAAGTACCGATGTTGGTAACACTTCAAAGGTAAATCTTTAACAACCAACCTTACGGCCCTGACAATTGATGTCTGAGCTATCCTTCCATTTCATTCCCACTGCCGCTGTCTCACTTATTCTCTCTCTCTCTCTCTCTCTCTCTCTCTCTCTCCAATATTGCACTCCATCCAGGGACAGTAGCAGGTCGAGTGCTTGCAACAAACAAAGTCATGTATGTGTGTGTGCGGTGCGAGGGGGGGGGGGTTGAGGCTAACCACTTCAACTGTAACCTTTCAGAAATCAACCCCCGCTCCTCATTATACAACATCGGTGTTTTTGGAACTACTGCGTACTTACCTCATCCCAAATAAAAAAATAATAATGTTGCGCAGTTTGTAACCATTTGTGGGATGGATGGACATCCAGAAATCCACTCATCCGGTTTTTAGAGTAAAAAGCGCCCTGGCTTGACTCTAAACCACTCACAGTCGTGCCACTTTGCCCAACTGTCATCTGATGCCGTCCCACAGTCGTGCCACTTTGCCCAACTGTATCATGTGATGTCGTGCCACTTTGCCCAACTGTCATGTGATGCCGTCCCACAGTCGGGCCACTTTGCCCAACTGTCTGATGCCGTCCCACAGTCGTCCCACTTTGCCCAACTGTGTCATGTGTGACGCCGTCCCTCCCTCACCTCCCCCCTGCGTGATGTAAACACTTATCAATTCAGGTGACGTCCTCTTTGCCAGCCCAGATGAATAGAGCGGGGATTTCTATTCGCCCCTTAGGTGTAAATTGTCCTTAGGTCACCCCCTCCCCCGAAAACACATCCTGCCATGCCAGGTATAAGGAGGGTTCTCAAATGCCCATATAGCGTGGTACACTAGGCGGGACCTTAGTGCTACACCCACGTTAAAGAAGTTTGAACACGCGATCTTGACACATAAAAGACGACAGTCCTAGATACGATCGTTTTATTAGGGTAAAGCTTTTTTTTATTGTGCGGTGTGCCATGAAGATGTTATAGACCCGCTGATCTAGTGAAGTATAAATAGCACAGCTGAGTGGGTTGGGGAATGGCAACAAATCTTGTTTACCTCGTATTTTTTCTTCAAACACAACCTTATGGAAGGGGGGGGGGGTCAAAGGGTTTCTTAAAATAGAATTAAACGCGGGTTTAATTTTAGAACTTGATGTTAAAATTTAAATTTTGAACATACCCGGTTTGAGGTTTCCAATAAACTTTAGCAGACGATCGAGGGAAGAGGTAGAGTGGGGGCGGGGTAATTTGATTCAAACAACACGTTAGTCATAGGGGGGAATGTTTGGACGGAAAGCTTAATAATTAGTTGAATAAATTTAATCTTACTGTTATCTTTTTATCGCCAAATTTCATTGTCGTAGTGATAAAAGATACGAGTCAATATGTAAATGTAGGTATATTGAGAAGGATGTATCCTATCAGCTAATTGTACATCGTTCGTTAATTTGAGACAGCTTACTGTAGACATTTTTTATAATCTTTTTTTTTAACGGCACCCACTTTGATTTTTGTTTTGTTGCTTCAGTGCTAGCACGGTGAGTGTAATGAGGGCTCGCTACTGCACACAGTACTCACACCGAGTGTGACAACCTTAAGTGGCTTCACAAGCCCATCGCATCCCCTCCCATGTTTTAATTCAATCATTGACTTATTTTACAACCTTTGAATTGTAACAAGCAGAGCTTTCCCTTGGGATAGTTTGAACAGGACAACCATCCCCCGTGTGAGTACTGACCACCGTACACATCCTGGCCGTATCTTATGTGAGTGTTGTCCATTTAACATATCCTGAACATCCCTAGTGTGAGTACTGACCACCGTACACATCCTGGCCGTATCTTATGTGAGTGTTGTCCATTTAACATATCTTGAACATCCCTAGTGTGAGTACTGACCACCGTACACATCCTGGCCGTACCTTATGTGAGTGTTGTCCATTTAACATATCATGAACATCCCCAGTGTGAGTACTGACCACCGTACACAGCCTGGCCGTACCTTGGCAAAAAATGGAGCAGATCCATTCACGGCGGAACGTTATTTCTAGTAACGCCCTCTGGTGACAACCACCCTCCATTGGGCTAAGAAAGCGCCCTATAAGATAAAAACAAAAAAAATAGATCCCGGGGCAGCCGGATCCCTTTGATACGCTACCGGGAAGGGGAAGAAATAGGGAGAATTGATGTCACTATTGCCCTTTAAGTAGTTTGTGTACAAGTGATAGAATTGAATAGGCCTTGTCATAATATGGCAGAAACGTATTAATAGAAATACTGGAGCTTTATATATCTTTTTATCGACAAATTTCATAGTCGTAGTGATAAAAGATACGAGTCAATATGTCCATGTAGATATATTGAGAAGGGTGTATCCTATCTGCTAATTGTACATTGTTTGTTAATTTTAGACGGCTTATTGGACTTGAAAAGGGAAAAACAGTTTCGTTATTTTACTATGCTAACCATTTTGAGAACATCGTGATTCGTCTGTATTTATGCTTCAAAACATTGTTCCGCTAAAATGTCATCTAAAAATAGAACATTAATAATAGAGCTTTGACGTTTTCCGGTTTTAGAAATGACAAACCCTATTAGTAGATATTACAAGATTTGATATACAGTTATACAGGCTTTCGCCAAAAAGTGTTATCGTAATTTGTCGAGAATGCGCGAGAAAATCGGCATTATAAATAATTGTTTTGAGAATCCCTGAACAATTGAAGATGGTTAAACAAGGGCTCCTGGGTTTTATAGAGAGGAAATCCCATAGAGAAGTGGAGTCACTTTAAATTTAGCGGTGTGTGAATTTTATTCTTTTCTCCGCTGGAGACTCGATTCCTTTCAGCCAATCGCAACGCGCGCTGACAGGGGCAGACAAGCCCGGGACGTTACTCATTCACTTAGTAAACCACACGACTTGTAAACTCTGGTGTCATTCAAAGCTTGGATAGTTGGACAGTTCGGTGCGGCTGTCGTCACATCAAGCTTTACAAAGCTAGGGAACAGGAAACGGGCTTAGTGGATTCAAAAGGGATTTTGAGTAAGTAATTGATTGGCCCGCCCTTGCTTTCGATTAATTGGCACCTCACGCCGTCTGTTTTGACGCTACTAGCTGACTGGGTGTTTGACACCACTAGCTGACTGGGTGTTTGACATCACTAGCTGACTGGGTGTTTGACACTACTAGCTGACTGGGTGTATGACACCACCAGCTGACTGGGTGTTTGACACCACTAGCTGACTGGGTGTTTGACACCACTAAATGACTGGGTGTTTGACACCACTAGCTGACTGGGTGTATGACACCACTAGGTGACTGGGTGTTTGACACCACTAGGTGACTGGGTGTATGACACCACTAGCTGACTGGGTGTATGACACCACTAGCTGACTGGATGTTTGACACCACTAGGTGACTGGGTGTATGACACCACCAGCTGACTGGGTGTATGACACCACTAGGTGACTGGGTGTATGACACCACCAGCTGACTGGGTGTATGACACCACTAGCTGACTGGGTGTTTGATACCACTAGCTGACTGGGTGTTTGACACCACTAGCTGACTGGATGTTTGACACCACTAGCTGACTGGGTGTTTGACACCACTAGCTGACTGGATGTTGGGCACCACTAAATGACTGGGTGTTTGACACCACTAGCTGACTGGATGTTGGGCACCACTAAATGACTGGGTGTTTGACACTACTAGGTGACTGGGTGTTTGACACCACTAGCTGACTGGATGTTTGACACCACCAGCAGACTGGGTGTTTGACACCACTAGGTGACTGGGTGTTTGACACCACCAGCTGACTGGGCGTTTGACACCACTAGCTAACTAGGTGTTTGACACCACTAGCTGACTGGGTGTTTGACACCACTAGCTGACTGGGTGTTTGACACCACTAGCTGACTGGGTGTTTGACACCACTAGCTGACTGGGCGTTTGACACCACTAGCTGACTGGGCGTTTGACACCACTAGCTGACTGGGCGTTTGACACCACTAGCTGACTGGATGTTGGGCACCACTAAATGGCTGGGTGGCTAGGCTCACAGCGTAGTTCGAATCTATAGAAGTCTATGATTCTATGATGTAATCTTATGTTATCTGTACAAAATATAATAATATTTTTTTTTGCTTCCTATGCTTATCCATGGTTTACGTATAGTCTTACAATTTTTATTGTTTTTTTCTTCTATTCTTCTGCGTTCTCAAAATCTTTTGAAGGAGGACTTAGACCACAAGCCCTATATCTGTGACGAACAGCGCTGTGGCTGTCAATTGTGTTGGACATAGATAATGTGTTTGTTTTCCTGATTTGTTCAGGCAACTCATTCCATGTCCAGACGTGAAGAACGATAATGTGCATGTGTTTGTTCTTGTTTGCGGATCGAGAAAAGTGCTTTTATTCCAGCTTCTATCGGAGGGTTGTAGATCTATTAGTTTATCTTTGCGTTGTATTTCCAAATCAGTTTTTAAAAAAATACCCAGTTAACGACGTCGTACTGATCTTTTGCAAAATGATTACTTCAATTGGGTTTACATATTTTTTGAGTGTTCAGAAGGCGCGTGACGTGTTTTAGCGAAAAAGAAATTACCCCCGTCCATCCACTTATAAGCACAAATCCTTATAAGTGTTTCCGCCTTACTCACACGGTAACATTTTTTTAGAAAAAAGTTTTGTCTGTATAACATAGGACTTTGACGTTTAAATAAATAAAAAAAACAATGACAAATGACAGAAATATTTCTATGGTTAGAGAGTTGGTATTTTAGCTTCCACAAGTTCCCCGATGAGCCAGAGTTTAATGGAGATCATAACATGAGCGGAGGGGGGGGTGCAACAAACATTCGTCTTCCTTTATACAATAATATTTTAGTTTTTCCGCTGGTCAAATAAGTGACTCAACAGTCGTGGTTTATTTTATATAATAAACTAGATGCCCGCGGCGTAGCATACGCCGCAGATTTGCTCATATAGTGTGATTCAACAGTCGTGGTTTATCTTATATAATAAACTAGATGCCCGCGGCGTAGCATACGCCGCAGATTTGCTCATATATAGTGTGATTCAACAGTCGTGGTTTATCTTATATAATAAACTAGATGCCCGCGGCGTAGTATACGCCGCAGATTTGCTCATATAGTGTGATTCAACAGTCGTGGTTTATCTTATATAATAAACTAGATGCCCGCGGCGTAGCATACGCCGCAGATTTGCTCATATATAGTGTGATTCAACGGTCGTGGTTTATCTTATATAATAAACTAGATGCCCGCGGCGTAGCATACGCCGCAGATTTGCTCATATATAGGGCAAAGAAAGTGAGGGGGTGTGTCAACAGGCACATACTACATCACGATGAAATCAGAATAACTGCGGCGCATTGTTGATCTGGAAACATGTGCACTGTGGTTAGCCAATTGCCAACCCGCACCTCCATAGTTTGCCAACCAGAAACTAACTGGCATAACGTGACAAAGGTCATTCGTCAAGCTTATTCCCACTCGTCTTGTGCTTGTTGTGGCGGTCGAAAAGATAGCAGGAAATGAACGGGCACCAATGCAAACATTTTTACAAATTAAAAACATAATGTCTTAGCTCGGGATTGAACCTGCGACCTCCGCGTGTTAGGCGAATGTTATAACCAATACACTACGAAATACATGTTATTTGGTTGTTATGAAAGAATACAGTAATTGACTCCAATTCAACGAAATTTTGAATGTTTACTAGCTTTTCTTGCAATCTGATTTGTCGGTGGGGTCAGAGGTCAGACAGCTTGCTACTACTGGTCCGGCATGGTTGGACCATGTAGAGAATTATGTATATAGATGGCAATTTTATGTGCGGTCAGCGATAGCGATTGGTCCCTCAAACTCATCAAGACTCCCACAGCCAATCAGAAAAAAATCTCATTTTGAACAAGTTTACGCGGACGTTCAAAGCGAGTTAGTTTTTGTGCAGTATTATTTTCAAAGACTTTATTTTGCAGTATGTCCTCGATATTTTCGCCAATATCTGGATTCGGCAAATACTTATCGATGATCCGAATAGTATCCAGATATCATTGTAGTAAGGAATTTTTAAAATCAAATTTAATTAATATTAATGTTTATAAAGGAACATATAAAAAGTAAAATACAATAACCAGAAATGAGCGGTACGCGTTGGGATTTATAGTCAAAAACTTTGTTTTTACAGGTTATTTGTTATTACTATAATAAATAGTATTTTTGACGTGATGCGCATTTATGGCTGGTCGAGACGGCTGTTGAAGGGGAGGCACAACATGCCACCGAAACGAAGGCGGAACGTTATTTGATCGTTGATCGTTTTATCATAAAATGCAATTGAGCGAGGATGATGTCATCACAAACCATTGTCAAAGTCTCTATCGACACACAAATAGGTTTTATAATGCTGTTCCCCATGGGATTGAGGGGGTGATACTACGTTTTATAAAACTGATCCCCACAAGGTTGAGCGGGTGATACTATGTTTTATAAAGCTGTTCCCCATGGGGTTGAGAGGGTGATACTATGTTTTATAAAACTGATCCCCATGTGTTGAGCGGATGATACTATGTTTTATAAAACTGATCCCCACAAGGTGGAGGGGGTGATATTATGTTTTATAAAACTGATCCCCGTGGTGTTGAGCGGGTGATGATGGAAATCGTGGGGTTGGGTTTATTTGGTGTCCATCTTTGACGCCATTTCTTTTGTTTTTGTTACGAGTCCGAGTTCTCTATCATTTTAAAATTTCTTTTTGTGGGAGACGGTTGCTAAAGACTGGGGCGCCCCGGTGACACCCCCATAGCTGTCGTTGGCGGCACCTATTATTTCCAACATTTGATGTGGGGGGACCCCCATTCCTAGTTACGCCAACAGTTATTTTTTCACTTTCGTGACGTTATTATGTGGTTGTGTAAAAATAACAAAGATCTTTTGTGTTGGTTTGCAAGTTTATTATCAAAGCATCTCCACTGTTTCTTACATTGACGTCAAACTTTCCTATTCTACTTGTCTTAACAACAACTGAACAATGAATGCAACGTTGTATTTCAGAAACGTAAGCTAAAGATGACATACTTGAATTTTCATTAGGGGGAAAAACGTGATGAGGTAGTACGTTCAAATGATACTTTGTAGTTTGACAAAACTTAGGCGGGTGGGGGGGGTTGGTTGGTGGATGGGGGCCAGGTTGGTGGATGGGGGTTGGTTGGTGGATGGGGGCTGGTCGGTGGATGGGGAAATCCGTGAATGTTACGACCTCGTAGATGGAAGAGAACGTTTTATTATTTTATTTTAATTTAACAAAATGGTGCTGGCGGTTTCGCGGAGGATCTTCTAGGATATTTTGATATACAGGGAAAAAAATTATGAAATCGGTGCCCCCCCTATTTATTAGAGTTCTTTACTTATAGCGCAGCATCGCAAGTCTTATTGTGGCGCCACCCCACCTCGCTACGCCTATGTGGTTGGGGAACTTTTCCTCGAATTATAAAGCGATTGAAAGTACAGGGGGCTGGGTTTCGATTTCTGTTGATATGACCTTAACCTCTGGAAACTTGCAATAATGTTTCATTCCGTTTCTTAGTGTGGTTCACGCAATCACTTATTGGTTCCCCCCTCCTACCCCCTTGAGACAGGGCGTGGTTAGGAAAGAACTGTTTGTGTGGTGGGGTTGGAGGGGGGCCTCTAGTGGTGGGTAGGCCTGATGAGCTGATAGAAATGAACATCTTCAAAACATCCTGAACAATTTTATTTTTTACTCAGGCTGAGTGAAGTGGGGAAATACTAGTGATGAGATGGCATAAACCTTGAGAAGACTGTGTACATGTGTGTGCTTGTGTGTGTGTCTGTCCCAAGTCTGCATGCTAGTCTGCAGGGGAAGAGCTGTCCTCAGCATGACTATACCTCAATTTCCACGACAATCAATAATTTGCATAATGTCAAGGATTTTGCCACGGTCTGCAGTTTCGCCTCATCTCCGGGCAAGTCGAAATCAAGGGAGAGTTGAACACCTCCCGAGATTCTGGCGAGTTGTTGTAAAAACATCTCCCGTGTTGTTGAATATCTCCCGTGTTGTTGAATATCTCCCGAGTCGTTGAATATCACCCGAGTTGTTGAATATAAAAATAATAATAAAACTGATAATTCATAAAGTATAGCACTGTATCCAGTAAGGAACTGGGCTCACAGCGCTTTACATGAAGATAACAACATACATATAAGTATTAAATAAACATTCATATATAGCAACCACATAAATTACAGAACATTATATTTAGGCTACGTTAATCATTAACAAGAGATGTTCATTAATTTCGAGAATACATTTTGAAAAGATATGTCTTAAGTGCAGCCTAAACGGGCTTGGTTTTTGAATACTAATGATGTCAGTGATGTGTAATGGTAGACGATTCTATTGCTCCAGAGTGTCTGGTGAGTCTTTAGATATCTCTCTAGTTCTTCAAAATCTCCCGAGTTGTGAAATTTTTCATGATTCGCTGGGTAAATCCGAGTTTTTAAATGTTTGTTGACACAGACGTTTTACCGTTTAGAATTGACGGAGGCTAACAACAATGCACCCATCTAACGAAACAATATAGTAGTGTGCGTTTGATGACTTTAAAGAAAGAACAAATTGCGTTCATCTGAAAAACATAAATCAAAGCCCCAAACATTATAGGATTAATTGTTAGTTTGTATAACTGGGTTAAATCTCACCTCGTGTGGCTGTGTCACCGATTGTCTTGGCCCCGCCCATCTTAACTGCCAGTCTCCGACACGTCGCACTGCCAGGTCATCGAGGTCAACAGTTGGCCAATTAATCGGGTTAATCACCGCTGGTAAGTGGTCAGAGTGAGTGACCAATTTAATGTTATGTGACACACGAGAGGTTGTGTCATATAATGTTGGTGTGACACACGAGAGGTTATGGTTAACTTATTTTGGTGTGACACGAAAGGTTGTGGTCATCTAATGTTGGTGTGACACACGAGGTTGTGTCAACTAATGTCTAATGTTGGTGTGACACACGAGGTTGTGATGTCTTAAGTTTGTGTAGCACGCGATGTTGTACCATCTCAAAGTTGGTTTGACACACGATGTTGTACCATCTCAAAGTTGGTATGACACACGAAGTTGTGCCATCTCAAAGTTGGTTTGACACATGATGTTGTACCATCTCAAAGTTGGTTTGACACATGATGTTGTACCATCTCAAAGTTGGTATGACACACGAAGTTGTACCATCTCAAAGTTGGTTTGACACATGATGTTGTACCATCTCAAAGTTGGTTTGACACATGATGTTGTGCCATCTCAAAGTTGGTTTGACACACGATGTTGTGCCATCATTTTTTAATTTATATTTTATGTTAAAACTTGTTACCATGTAAATCAATTTTGAGAGAATCGTGATTAAAAAACGTTCCGATGAAGTAGCACTTTTTGATATTGGGACAAAGATTCCAGTCGATTGCGTCAGTGTTATGACGTTTCTAATATAAGTTTCAGTAATACTAAGACTTGTCATGCATTTCTGGACTTTGTACCAAGTCTTCCGACCAACACTGTATTTCTGTTTCTATATTCAGCCGAGTAGATCGATAACATCAACCGGTCGAAGAGTTTCGTGTCTCACTGAAAACCACTCGCCTAATTTCTACACTAAGCTTTGTATCGCTCTTTTATTTTGTTAAATTGAGAGCCGCTGACTGAATGGTACTCACGCTACTTGGCCATGACATGACAGGCGCTTACGTCACGTTTTGTTTCAAATGTCTCATGTCGTCTGGCAATGTCATTATTGTCTCAGACATCGCCCAGACCTCCTTCGCTCCCTCTGATTTCTTTCGCCTACTCTCCCTGTCTCTTTATCACTCACTGCTACAAATGATTTCGAATAACGACTCCCCCCTCCCAACACACACTTTGCTCACATGGATGCCTCGTGTCACGTCTTGATAGACGTCAGACTATTACTGCTGGTATAAATATCCACGTAACCTGAAGAGTGACAGCGAATATGGAGACATTTTTTTCTAGTTGGGTGGTTGGGGAGGGTTGAGAATAGTCAAATGTTATTGTATTAGCAAATTCGACATTTGGTTTGATGGTGTTGGGGCGGGGGGTGGCGTTTGGGATGCCGATGTACCCCTGGCTGCAATCATGCTTGGGTGGTGGGGTGGTGGGGAGGATTAGGGTATTTTATGGATGAGAACATGTGTGACTTATTTCAGGGTAACATTAAGGAGTAAAGTGAGTGGTGCCGCAGAGCGCCAAACTCTCCATACACAATGAGCCGAGATTCATCGTTCTTTCTTTTCTTTTTTTTTTCAATGTGAATCTTCGTCCTCCACAAGATCGGAATGTTAGTCTTTTTAAATTATTATGTGACGTGCTTTCATTAATTTATAATACATGACTCTGGAAATGAATTCTTGGAGGTTTCAATAATTGCTGATTATTATTTTTTTGTTTCTTTTCAGTTTCGAAAAAAACCTTCATAACTTAAAAATTGTGTGACCTGCATGCCGACTCATTTTATTTTATACTAACACAACCCAAACAAAAATAGGATTTTATGTTTCATAACAATGTGACGTCCAAGGAAGCTACTGTCGAATCAATTTCAAATAAAGAAGATGAACAAAAACAATACCAACTTAACGCTAAACCCGTAACAGTGCGTGAAGTTATCAATTAAATGTTAACGATGGTCCAACCACGTCAGAACAACGGAAGATAAAACCATTTACCGCCATACACAGAACGCAACGTGAAAGTGTAAAAAGAGACACCAACAAAGGAACTTGAATAAAATAAAAAAGAAAGAAAAAATCCCTTCGAGATTAGACACAACCTCTTAGTTCGCAAGTGAGCAAACAAGGTCTTCACGAGACAACAGCGTTGACATCACGACTTTGGTCTGCGCCTGCTCCTCGGTGAGTGGGGGGAACAACGGGTTTTCTTGTTCGTGTGAATGTAGACACAAGAGCAGATCCACTTTTTTACATTTGAGAAATCTGGGTTGTAGAGTAGATCACTGATAACTATGAGGAGTTTTAGTTAGTATGAGGCTCATCATGATGACAAGTTAAAAATACGCCGAAAGTCCGGAGGAAAGGCTTTTGGTTTGGAGACTAAAGAAAAAACAAAACAAACAACAAAGGTCGAGATGGGAGCCAACCAATCAAACGGCCTGCAGGAGAGAGACAGGTCAGGAAATCATGGCGGCAACAAGGGACATCACTCCGCGGCGCACAGCAGGACAGGGGAGAGAAGAGGCAAAGGTAAATAGACTTTTGGTTAACAAAGTTGACAGTGTTATCTTATTTGTAACATCCGGTGGGGGTTTCTAGCGTATGTGTGCGTTAAGGGGGGTTGTGGAGTTTTGGCGAAAGGCGATCCCTCTGTTAGTTGGTGTTATAAGATTGCACTACAATTTTTAAAGCTGATTAATTGGCTTTTAATTGCTTAAAACCTAATCCATGGCAAAATTTTAGCTCATTTTCACTACACTACAGAGATTGAGATAGACGCCAGATATACTACCTAGAGCATTTGTCAGAGGCGTAACAACAATTATGCATCGGGGCAGTTGCAAAGTGCGCTGAGGGCTTAGCCTTCCATTTATTAAAAAAGCCACAAAGCTGAAATTTGTCAAGGGCGCCAAAAAATAAATAATAAACTAGCCATGGGCGCGGACAACACAGTTACACTTCTGGCAGTGGTGACCGCGTGCCCAAAATTCACTTAAAAACTATTTATAAAGCAAAGCGCCAACACTCCAATGAAGACCGAAAATGGGGGTTTGGTTGGTTTGTTTAGGTTGTAATATTTAAATCGCGTGCCGGCTGATGAGGCTCTACGTGCCAACTGTGACAGCGTGCCACCATTGACACGCGTGCCATAAGTTCGCCATCTCTGACCTCGAGGAATAAAGCAAAAATTATAGATAGCCTGTTGTTAAATGTAGATCATCAAGGAAATATTACGTTTGAAGGCATAAAAGAACAAAGCAAAAGTGATAGTTATAATTTGCGGAAAATATTACACGAAGGAACCAATCAAAATAGATTTTTGTCTAGTTTTGTTTTTAAGGGTGACAGGTACGATAACGTTAGAAGGGCTGGTAACAGGTGCAACTGAACTGATCGTGGGCCCTTAAGGCTTACAGGTAAAATGATAACATTAACTGTCTATCTTAAACATACACATTAGTTAACTCCATTAGAAATGGTAACATTTAATTGAGAAAAGATTTAATTTTGCGATTGGGGAAGGCTTGTATCTTGCAATCCTCATTAACATTTATTGCTGAGTAAATAAAACATTATTTAAACTTTTGGCTGCCAGGGGGGTGGTGGTGGTGCTACTCCCTTTGTATAGAGTAAATTGAACCTTCCTTTTTTTACTTTGGGTGTGGCTGGGGGTCAATGATTAGTACTTTTGAACTTAATTCAAATCATGTGGCAACAAATAATAAATAATTATGAGTTAAGTAGAAACAAAACCGCGATCTATAGGGACAGGTTTTAACGCTTTGAGGGTGTAAGTGCTGGCCCAGACATCAAAACACTATTTCATAAGGTAAAATCTAGAGCTATCAAAAGCAACCAAAATGGTAAATAAAAAAAATAATTCCTTTATAGACATTTATATATGTCAATAATTAAAATTGTCATTTTCAGAAGTATCACAAGCGTTTTGAAAAAAAAACAAACATTTTGAAGACCTTAAGGGAAATTATGACATTGAGATATTTTTGTAGTTTTTAGATATTCAAGCTTGACAACAGATACATAGTTTACTAATAGTTCAGGGAAGAAAAATTCGTGGGTGGCTAACAAAAGGGATTGTTGGGGGGGGGGGGGCGGTTGCTACTATTTATTGTAATAAACTTGGTAACTAAAGAGCATAGGTTTTATTTATAGTAAACCTTTGGTATTATTTCCTGTAAACATATGACCTTATGTTTTTCGAAGAGTTACAAAAAAGTTCACATACATTTCTAATATTTCTTCTTTTCAGCCAAACCAGCTCCACCCCAGAAGCCTTATGCCACGGAAGTCACCCACAATTCCATTTCCCTGTCATGGATGCCACCTCACCATGACAGCAACAGCATCATAGCTTACATGATTGAGATTGCCAACATGGGACCCCATGGGGACAGGCAGTGGAAGGCTGTTACCAAGTGTTGCCAAGGGACCAACTATGAAGTGCGCCACCTCAACAACGACACGGAGTACGTGTTCCGTGTCAGGGCCGAGAACGTGTACGGCGTGGGCAAGCCCAGTGCGCCTTCTGATGTAGTGACCACCAAACTCTGCGAGACCGTGTCAGAGCTGCATGAGAACCTCTCCCCACCAGCCGCCTCCTGCTCCTTCACTGACCCAAACACCAGCAACTTTAAGAGGCGTCACAGTTTTAACGTCCACCTTGATGGTGGGATCACAAAGATGCTGATGCACTCTGACGTCATATTAAACAATTACCAATCAGCCCCCCTTGATGCCACATTAATTAGTGGCGAGAACTGTGATAAGTCCAGGGCACTCTCCAGAGCCAGTCTTCACCGGTCATCCTTACAGCAAAGCAGAAAAGTCAGCCACCCCATTTTACTTCCAGGCACTGGCTCAAATTCTTTAAACAGACTTCGTGAATCCCGAAACAGCTTGAAGGCTTCGGATCATCCCAGAAGCACAGTGCCAAGAAGCTTGTCAAAAAACAAGTGTCGAGAATCTCGAAGCAGCTTTGGCTCCACAATGTCGGACTCCAATGGCTCTACTGCTTCTACTGAGGAAGATCTAAAGAAATCAAACCGTGACTCTATGGGGAGCTTGCAGTCCAGCAGCTCTGATATCACGGTCTCAAATCAAAAAGACCAGGGCAATGAGAAGGGCTCTAGGAACAGCTTAAGTGATTCAAATGATGTAAATCACTGTGGATCTGAACTCCACCACAATAACTGTGACACCATCTCCCATGAGGTGGAACATAATGCCACCCTCGTGGAGCAGAACAACAATAACAATAGATCATGTGATACAAAAATGAAAACAGATCCACCGCTGGACACAGTGGATGGGGATGACATTTACAAACTGAAGGAGAGGTTGATGAACTATGACCTCACGAACTATGAACTCACAAACTATGAACTCACTGAGGAGAAACTGAAAGTCCACGACCAAGAAGCTCAGAAGAACACGTCCAATATTAACACTTTCTCCACGGCTGTCTCCCTTAAGGGCTACTATGAACAGTTGCAGAACCCTTGGGAAAAGGATTGCCCTTTGGCCAGCGTGTCAGAACACATAATGGCCGCCCCACTGAGCGATGATGCCAAGATGGCCATGATGAACAAAGAGGACAATCGCTTTCACTCCGAGAGTGGTTACTCGGAATCAGGAAGTGGTTTTTCTGAAACAGACAGTGGTTACTCCCCTGAAAGTCTGACCTGTAGTGACCACCGAGATTTTCGAACGTTGAGAAGCGTGTTGCAGTCTAACAACATGATAGTCAAGTCTTCCAAATCCCTTCCCGATGTTGTGGGGATGGTCCTTGGCCAGAACGGTGAGACTAAGCTGTTGCCACGTGGTCGTCTGACCACCATCGTTGATGCTGATGAAGAGGATGAGCCTGTGTGGGTCGCAACGTTGTAATCTACAATACCCTCATGGTCAACTGTTATGCACTATTGAAATTCATGATAAAGAAGGCAGCATTATCTGGACTCAGCTAT
Organism: Radix auricularia; assembly: GCA_002072015.1. Classification (NCBI taxonomy): domain Eukaryota; kingdom Metazoa; phylum Mollusca; class Gastropoda; family Lymnaeidae; genus Radix; species Radix auricularia. Next base: position 113,213 of record MUZC01000195.1, on the reverse strand, counting down.
TTAAGTAACATTCCTGTAGATCTTACAAATGACCAGTAGCTTTGAGACAATATCATATCTGAGAAATAGATATTAGCAATTTTAATGTATATAAAATATATTTATTTGAATCTTTTGTTGTATGCTAGCAATATCTATGTCTCTGAAATTTTATCTGGTAATCTTGGATGGAATATTGATTGAAGGAAAACAGACACGTGCTGTGATTTCATGTGATTGATTGAAACTCGTCAACATGAGGATATGAAGCTGTTGGAAAAACCAATCTTACATCATACCAAACAATTATACAGCTCAAATATAATCAAATAACAGATGGCCTTCATTTTTGGGGTTTAAATTCGAAATGAAACACTATAAGAAGTACAATTCTTTAGTCATACATAGACCCATTAGTACCAGTAACATAGACCCATTAGTACCAGTAACATAGACCCTTATAAAGAGAAGACGATGGAATTACATCGGCCATGTTCTTCGAATGGACAAGAGAAGACTCCCAAGTCAGGCCCTCATGTGGACACCAACAGGCAAAAGAAAACAAGGAAGACCAAAAGAAACCCTGCGTAGAACAATCATAAGAGAAAGCTCAACCATGGGTCTAAGAAATAACCAGGACTTGATACAATTAGCAACGGATTGTCAAAAATGGAAATCCATGACCTCTGCCCTATGTGCCGTCTTCGGCCCGAGAGGAAATAACTAACTAACTAACTAACTAACATAGACCCATTAGTACCAGTAACATAGACCCATTAGTACCAGTAACATAGACCCATTAGTACCAGTAACATAGACCCATTAGTACCAGTAACATAGACCCATTAGTACCAGTAACATAGACAGCAGATCCTTTTTTTTTCTTTGTCAATCATTTATATTAATTTTCTGTTAAAATAATCATCCAGTGTTTTCAGGACTTGAATGGAAACTAACAAACAGCATTGTGTTTCTCAAATCTGCGATAAACTTTTTGTTCATTCCCCTTGTTGTAATTCCATTTTAGCTTTGATTGCTTCCCTTACTTCTCTCTTCTTTACTCTTACACTTACATGCATAATGTATGTAGTCTAACTGTAAATATATATATTTTTAAAAACTTCATTTTGTATAACTATTTTTCGTTGACTCTGAGAAAGATGGTCAGGAGTTTTGTCCTTTCAATTTTTTTTTTATTTAACCCATCAAAAATTATTATTTAAATTTTATTTTAAAAAACTTTTTAAAAATAAATTAGAGGTGAATTTTTGTTTCATAGCGTTAGTGTCAAGAGGAAGACACTCTCACCTCAACTTTTTATTAGTTTTATTTTATTATTTTTATGGTTCAAGAACTTTTCTTCCTTTCTAGTTCCAAGCATTTTCGTATTACAGAAAAGTGAGCATTAAAATTTGTTGTTCAGAAGAAGATAATAAAACAGAAAGGATATTAATATGTTGAATAATAAGCATGTCTATTTATTGAAATAAATACAATATATCTTGAGACATTAAAATAATTTATTTTGTTGTTTTTGTGTAGCATTAAGATTTCAAAACAAATGTAAGAAATGACGTAATAGAAAAAAATTAGAATCACAATCTTCTCATAAAACAGCAGTTCTCTTAAAGATGTAGCCTTGAACTTGACTTATGTCGGGCTCTTTAAATAAGAAACAACTGCTAGCTTTGTTTATTGTTTGACGTCGTTTTTGTCTTATGTTGGTGTGTGTAGTTTGTGTCACTTGTTCTTGTGTGTCATCAGTTTGTGTATGTCATTTGTTAGTGTGCAGAAAAATCACATTCAGTTCTGATTAAGGGAAATGCATAGATTTATCTTGGTACTTCTGTTTTTTGTTGTTGTTTTTGTTTTTTTCGCAGACGAATGCTTTTTGCCGATACGTTATTTTTTTGACGGTGTCTTTTCAAGGTCACTCATACCCAATTCAATAATCATTTTCCCTCGCCAGCCTTATTGATGTCCCCCCCCCCACACACACACCCTTTTCACTGATTTTCAGCTTTGTACTAGATCAAGGGTCTCCAAACTTTTCTGCTGAAGGGCTGCATTAACTGTCAAACAGCAGTATGGGGGCCGACTACTAACCCCCAACAATAAGTTTTGTGGCAAACTAAAGTTAAAGTATTATTTTTTCCCTGAGATTAAAGGTCTCTAGGGGCTGGATGAGAGGGCCTAGCGGGTCGCATATGGTCCCGCGGGCCGTAGTTTGGAGACCCCTGTACTAGATCCTCGTTCTTCCCGTCTCCAGTCTTGAATCGGGACGCGATTTGTACCCATTTTGACGTCAAACCAGGAAAACCAATGCACTATCAACATTAAAAGCAAAATAAATAGGTAAGACTAGACATAAACCATGAAAAAGCGTAGGACCCAAAAGTCCTCTTTTTAAAAGGAGCGTCTGTAATAGATGAGATAATATATTTTGCCGAAAAATAAAATTCACTATCCGCCCACGAACGGGAAGCGAAATAATGACAAACAAAACTACTTTTTAATACACTGTGTGTGGGTTGGGGTGGGTGTGGGAGAGACGTGACTTACATCCAGAATAATATAAAGCAAGTGTGGACAAATGCCAGGTCGTGACCCACCTAACATTTAACCCATTCGTACGATCTAGGTAGGCCTATATATTACGAATGAAAAACAAGATAGTAACATTTGACAACTTCATTGAATGTATAAAATGGGAAAATAACTGAAATTTGTTTTTCCACCCAGACAGAGAAGTGGCAACAAAAGGAAAAGAAACAAATTCAAAATATTTCATTCATAGAAAAGCATTAATCCATTCTAAAGATGCAAAATACTTAGGATTAATAATACGTGAGAAACTATCGTGGAATCCCCATGTCGATGAAGTTATTAAAAAGCGAACAAAATCATAGACTTTATAAAAAGGAAATTTTACAAATGTAATAAGAATATAAAACTAAAACGTTAACTCACTGATGCGACTTGTACTAGGCTTGAATATGCATCTTCTCTTTGGGACCCATTCATCAAAGAAAATATTGATAAACTCAGAGGCGTCACTAGGGTTGGTGTCACCCGGGGCGGTAGCTCATGGTGTCACCCCTTTACGATTTAAATCATAGAACTCCTCCAAGTTTTCCAGTGCCAAATAACGGGAATATATAGAATTTTACAGTCTGGTGTCACCCCCCCTGATGGTGTCACCCGGGGCAGCCCGCTCCCACCGCACCCCCTAGCGACGCCACTGAATAACCTAGAACAAATTCAAAAAAGAGCTGTCAGATTCATCACTGGAGAATATTCAAAACTAACAAGAATAACACCATTAGATAAATCATTAAACCTTGAAACACTAGAGGATATAAATACAACCCTCACATAGACATAAGGATAAAATCACCTTCCTTATTTCGTATGCAAGAACAAACACGTGCACATTCTCTTGTCCCGTCCGGAATTCGGGCGTGGGTGGGTTGCCTGAAAAAAAAACAAGAAAACGAAACTTTATCAACAAGACTAGACACAAACCATAGATTAGCGTAGGACGCAATAATCGTGTGTATACAAGGAGTGTCTGTAACAAATAAGATTCAATAAAATAAGGGGCCATCCATATATTACGTACGTAAGCAGGGGGTGCCTTCAAAAAATGGCATTTTGCGTATGGATGCGTACGCGGGGGGGGGGGGGGGTTCCACTGAATCCGTACGTATGCACAACAAATTTAATTTGCATAATACTAAGCCTAGTAACGTAAACCGCTCAGACTGCAAACGGCAGCCGTGACTGACAAGTCAAGACTGATATGTAATAATAATAATGTTTTATAATTTAATGCAAAGGAAATTCTGATCTTTTAATTATTTAAAAGTAATTAATATTTGATTCAGACCAAACGTTCACACATTGCTGATATATATCCGTCTGATTTATATTTCCATTTCTTGAAATTAGTTGAAGTTTTTCTTTCGTCCACCGTGTCTCGGCCGTTATATAAATATAACGGGATGGCGATTCCACTGCTTATACTTAAAATGTTAAATTTTAAAAGTTTTTTGGCTGTCCATGAATGACGTCACGCGATTTGGCTGATTTTTTTTACCCCATTTTCCACCTCGTCACAAAACTTAGACCGCGCTCTCCAATATGACCTTACAAAGCTTTGATTGATCCCCCCTCCCTAAAATCTAATTAAAAATTATCATGTTTCAAATTGCATTTTTGTCATTGAAATTTAGTGTATTTAGTGTAAGTCTGCACTCTAATATCGTAACAAGAATGAAGCCATTTGAATTGTAACTAAGTTCATTATAAGCAATCAAGTGGAACTTTTATTTAAAGGAGCACATTTAGATGTGATTTTGATTTCTTAAACACCACCTCTCCCCTTGTCTTACATCGTCACAAATGTGTGACCTTTCTCCGCACCCACCCCCAGGCGCGACATCATGTTTGGGCGGCCCTTTCATGCAGTGTTGAAGACAATAAAATTTGAATGTTCTATTGTATTTCTTCAATAATTTCAACATGAAAACACGATGTTACAAAAAACCTGAAAGGGGCTGTCCATAAATGACGTCAGCAATTTTTTCCCCTATTTTTACCCCCAACCCGCTTGTCACACTTCGTCACAAAAACTTAAACCAATATGACGTCAAAAAGCTTTGACCCCTCCCCCACCCTACCAAAAACTCATACTTTCTAATAATAATTGAAAAGTAGCATGTTGCAAAATACTTTATAATTAAATACCTTGTATCATTTAAATATGTATTCAGTGAGGCTGCACTCTAAAATCGTTAACACGTGTGAAGCCATCCAAGACGTTAGTAAATAAATTGCAAGCAATGAAATATTTTATGGGAACTTTTATTTAAAGTTGCTTATTTTGATGTGACGTCATAGTTTTTAAACACTCCTTCACACATCGTCACAAATGCGTGACTGCCCCAAAGAGTGTGGGGGGGGGGGAGGGGGGAGCGAATTTGTACGTACGCAAAGTGGGGTCCCGAAAATGTACGGAGTGCAAAAGGGGGGAGGGATGTACGAAAAATACGACTTTTTTGCGTAAGTAATATATGAATGGCCTCTAAGGTAGCAACAAAACTTAGTAATTTCATGTAACCCGTGGCGCAAACCAGGGATCTCCAAACTACGATCCGTGGGCCATATGCGGCCCGCGAGGCCCTCTCATCTGGCCCCTGGAGACTTTTTAATCTCCATTACAGTCTGATGAAGAGTGGGTATGGAAATTAGCGTGTAAAATCACCGAAAGACATTTAGATCTAAACCAGTCTTGTTTTTGGGAAAAAGTATAGGCCAACAACTTGACAGACTTTCAGTAGTGCAAAGTCTTCATGTCTGAAGCAACAGCTGAGTTCTTCACATCATTTGCATGCGAGATCATCAAAGACCTCCAGCTGCCGTTTCAGGGGCGGTTTTGTGACTTGGATTCAATGGCAGAAGAAGTGTGGCTATTTCAAAACCATTTGAAGCAGATGTGGCCAGTTGCTCAGATGAACTTCAGCTGGAGGTCATTGATTTGCAAGAAAATGACCTCGTAAATGAACAAGTTGAAAGAAGGACTTTTGAGTTTTTACCCAAGAAAGACTTCCAAGGTAAACAATTCAGTGACTTAAAAAATTAAAGACAAATATTTTAGTGGTGGGCAAATTAACTTATCTTTCTAATTTCTAAAACTGTATTTAGAAGAAAAAAAATATTTAATTATGAGATTCTACTTTGACATTTTCAGAAAAGAAAATTAAATCTAAAACCTGAAAGTGCGTTAATATTAGGTACTGTAAACTGAAATATCAAAATGATCCCACATAGTTTCAAGATGGTGATGTTTGTTTGACATGTAGTAGTGATCCTGTTAGATGTTACGTTAATAGCAAAAGTCTTGACTCAAGTTGAACCATTTATGTAAACACAGCCTTCAAATCCCATGACCTGCAATATAAAATTATATTTAAAAAACATAAACTCATAGCTACGAAGCAGTGCACAATTTTTGTTTAACCTACACAAGCTATAGCTGAGGGCCCCCACTTTCTTGAGGGACCCACAAAAAAAAAAATATAAAAAATATATATAAAAATAATTGTCGGAGTGATCAGTCTTCATATTTTGCACTGACATAGAAAATCTGGACATATAGAGGGGCCCATATCTCAAATAGCGTGGGGACTTTTCAAGTCTTAAACTGGCACTTCTACTAAGGAAATTGATTTTTATCCTTATATCAGTACTAGGAGCTTTTGCCATTATCCTACATGTGGAAGAAAATCAGTAGTCCCGAGCCTGCGCTCTTCATGGGGCTTCCCGGAAAACCCCCTTAGCCCTCTGGCCCCCTAAGGGACGTAAAGACTGAGAAGCCCCCCCCCCCCCCGGAGCGGTCGCTGCTACAAGCGGCCGCCTGGGCGTCCAGGACACTAGGTCGAAAACGCCTCCCACTAAAGTGTGCCTCCCGAGGGAGGTGTGGAATTTCCTACTGTGACTCGCTATCAACATAGTATCACTTTGGCGCCACCACGGCAAAGCTTACGAGTCTCTATAGTTTAGATCGCCGCAAAGCGTGGGATCATCACTGACCTACCCAGGGTTTAACCCCCACCGGAAGGTTTCCTCAGAGCTGGCGACCAAAAGCGTTTCCTAGCGGTACCTTTTGCTATTCCGTACTGGCGCTCCTGGCCCTAAACCGGCACCGCTCAACAGCGTTGCTAGTTAATTGAGGGGGACGAAACGGTCGCTTCGGAGTAACCCGACCCTCAACGGGTACTTTGGTTTTCATCATCGGCATTACATCTAGATGCTTTGCCTAAGATCCGAACAGCGACTGTAATCATATATGACTAGCACCTAACACCTAACAACGGTCTTCGGCTGTCCAAGCCAGGGGTTTGTCGGTTTCAGGTTGTGGTCTGCTCCACAACCCTACTCGTCTGTCGAACCACGTAGAGGTCACCCCTTCCCGCCATTATCAAATATTTTGACTTAACGCTGTAACTGACTAATAATGACATAGGGCGCTTAAAAATAGCTGCTAGTTTAATTGGGGGGAAGCAATCGAGGAAATATTTTATCAGTCAAAAGCAGAAGAGTTGCTTACCTTTAATTTTGTAACGCTTTATGAAGGGTAAAAGTTTTTTTTGTTAAAGGCCACTTTACTCTCGAATACATAGACTACATAATGTAGGAATTATGCATTCTGGCATTATGCAATTAAAGTAAATGTTATATTTTAATAGTAGATCTTATTATGTTATTTTTGTGTGTGGAAGACACAATGTTGCATTATTTACAAAATAGATTAATTATTATTCTTACACATGTGAAGCTGCTTCAATTTTCTTTTTACCCTAAATAAAATGTTCACACTCTAATATTGCGTATACTTCAAACTTACATTTTTCCTGGCATTCTAATTTATATTTGACGTAGATTCATCAAATAAATAGATAATTTAAACATGAATGCGGTCATACTGTTATGGTGTGATTGGTGAGCGCATTATTATACAAGATGATAGTTTATCTGTAATCTTCTCTTTTTAAAAAGTTCTAAAAACTACACTTGGGCTTTAAATTAAAAAAACAAACAAACAAAAAACAAAAAAACGTAGCACTTTGTCAATTTTTTTCTAAACAACTTATTTTACTTATCCTAAGTCTCACCATGTGGTTGCTTCTTTATTTTAATTGAAGGCTATTCAAGTCCTATTGAGACAAGTCCAATATAAAACTCTTCTATTAATTATGAACAGGAGCCTACCAAACCTTATAGAAATAGAATATGTTCAAATTTCAAAGAATTCTGTAAAAAAAAAATAAATTTAGAATTGTATAGTAAGTAACTATCTTTTAATATCTGTAAATAATAATTGTCCTTAATTGAAAAAATCTTACACTTTCGCAAGGAATTATTTAATTATTGCTATCATTAAATATAATCACACTTCACTTCCTAAAAAATAATAGTTTTGGGTATTGACAATTATACTCAGCCACAGCTATATAGATTCTAAATGTATTTTAAATTATTTTTTCCCGGGATAACACAAACCCATTTGCCCTTGAACAATTTGACACAAGGGGAGGCAAATTTCCTGGACTCACGGAAAAGACACTCCAACTCCATTTTAAAAAAAAATCATTTTTTTAAAAAAAATTAACAACTTTAGTAAGTGCTAAGATTTTACCGTAACACTTGCCTCCCCCTTTTTATATTATAAACAGTTAATTTTCCTAGTAATACAAACATTCATTGGATGGATAAAATATGGTGTTAATAGTTTAAAAAAGATTAAAATCTTTCAGGGAAAATAAACAGAAACAACAATCGTCTGTAATATATCAGATTATTAAAAACTGTGATCATTAGTTTTGATAAAAGCTTAAACAAACCATTTTCTTGTTTTGCACAACTCCAACTTAATGCATGTTGTGTTATATTTGTGGTTATGTCCCTTGACGACCCAGTGAACGTGTCGATGTGTTCTGTAGACTCCACATTGACAATTCTTTGATTTAACAATCACGACCTGGACACCAATGTATAAAAAGTCAGGTCCCAGAATGAAGGTCCATGTATAAAAGGTAATTTCACAGTTTAAAGGTCAATGTATGTAAAGTCAGGTCCCAATGTGAAGGTCAATGCATATAAAGTCAGGTCCCAGTATGAAGGTCAATGTATGTAAAGTCAGGTCCCAGTATGAAGGTCAATGTATGTAAATTGAGGTCCCGTTGTGAACGTCAATGTATGTAAAGTCAGGTCCCAGAATGAAGGTCCATGTATAAAAGGTAATTTCACAGTTTAAAGGTCAATGTATGTAAAGTCAGGTCCCAATGTGAAGGTCAATGCATATAAAGTCAGGTCCCAGTATGAAGGTCAATGTATGTAAAGTCAGGTCTCAGTGTGAAGGTCATGTATGTAAAGTCAGGTCACAGTGTGAAGGTCAATGTATGTAAAGTCAGTCCCAGTGTGAAGGTCAATGTATGTAAAGTCAGGTCCCAGTGTGAAGGTCAATGTAATATAAGGTAATTTCTCAGTGTAAAGGTCAGTGCTATGGCGGATTAAGGGGGGCTGAACGGGCTAAAGCCAGGGGCCCCGACAGTTTGGGGGCCCCCAAGCTTTTTATATTTTATAATAAAAGTGTAAAAATTAGGGCTGCTGAAATTACCGATTAATTTCTCGATTAATCGGTTTTAAAAATTATCGATTAAAATTATTTTAATCGATAAAATATGGATTAAAATTTTAAAAAGGTTTTTAAACATTTTCGATTTATTAATAAATAATTAATAATTAATAATAGTTTGTTTTTTGTGTACAAACAACTCCATTTTAAAAAAACGGACTCTAAAAGTGTAAACTTTAAAGTAACCTGTTTTATAAGGACAATGATATAAAAAACCATTGTTTTTTAATAATTAACAATAACAAAATTTAAATTCATTGACATTATTTTGAACTGCTTGTATTTAAATATATCTGCTAACAATATTATATTTTAAAATTAAATTACATTAAATGCATTTTAAGAGGGCACAAAACGTTAAGGAAAACAACATAATGGAGAAGGGGATTATTAATAAATGCTGGTTCAATTTTAAACTTAAAAAGTATTGCAAACTAAAGGAGAATTTATTTAAGAAATTTAAGGCTACCAATTCAGAAAGGATACACAAAAAATACTTAAAAATTAAACACCTGACACAGAAACTTAGCCGTAACCTCCAAAATAATTATATAAACAGTGTGATAACTAAAGATAACAATAAAAACTTATGGTCCTTTATCAAATCTAAAAAAATGGAGCCTTCAGGTATAGCCACACTAAAAGACTCAAATAATAAAACCTATAATGATAATGAAAACAAAGCTAATATCCTTAACAAATATTTTGCATCATCATTTTCTGCCTCAGGCGACAAGGAAATTGCAATAAATTTAAATAAATTGGAAGAAATAGGTAACATAACTGTAGATGAGATAGGTATACATTCACTCCTAAAAAACTTAAAAATAAACAAAGCTACTGGACCAGATGAATTACCTGCCAGGTTATTAAAAGAATTAAGCAATGAACTGTCCCCAATCCTTGTAGTTCTTTTTCAAGCCTCTCTAAATCAGGGCAAAGTGCCCGAGGATTGGAAATTAGCCTATGTAACGCCGCTCTTTAAGAAAGGTGATAAGTCAGACCCTGGTAATTACAGACCTGTATCACTTACTAGTATCACATGTAAATTACTGGAACACATAATATATAGCAGAATAGTTAACCACCTTGACAAATATAATGCCCTATGCCCACACCAACATGGCTTTAGAAAGAACAGATCATGTGAAACACAATTGATAGGCCTAATAGATGATCTATCAAAAGGCTTAGATAATAATGATCAAATNGATACAATATTACTAGACTTCTCAAAAGCATTCGACAAAGTTCACCACCTTAGTTTGCTCAAAAAACTTAAATACTTTGGAATCTCAGGTCCCTTGCATCACTGGATCCAAGATTTCCTATTGGGTAGGGAGCAAACTGTAATAATTAATGGTTCTAAATCTACACCAATAAAGGTTAACTCAGGAGTTCCACAAGGAACTGTCCTAGGTCCCTTACTATTTTTAATTTATATAAATGACTTACCCAACAATATCTCAACAGGAACTAAAGTTAGGTTATTTGCTGATGATTGTATAATCTATAGAACAATCAAGTCAGAACAAGATAGCAAAATTTTACAAAAAGACTTAGATGAATTAATAAAATGGGAAACTAACTGGAGTATGTCCTTCCACCCAGAAAAATGTCAACTGCTAAGAGTAACAAAGAAAAAGAAACAAATAAATTCAAAATATTTCATTCATGGAAAAGAACTAACCCAAACTACAGATGCGAAATACTTAGGAGTCATAATAAATGAGAAACTATCTTGGAATCCCCATGTCAATGAAGTTATTAAAAAATCTAACAAAACCTTAGGCTTTATAAAAAGAAACTTTTACAAATGTAACAAAGATATAAAACTAAAATGCTATCTCACCCTGGTGAGACCTATACTAGAATATGCATCTTCAGTATGGGACCCATCCACCAAAGAAAATATTGATAAGTTAGAACAAATCCAAAAAAGAGCTGCCAGATTCATTACTGGAGAATATTCAAAACTGACAAGAGTAACACCATTAGTTAAATCATTAAACCTTGAAACACTAGAGGATAGAAGAACCAAGAGTAAATTAGTAATTATACATAAGGCAATTAATTCTAATTTAGAAATACAACACAAAGATAACCTAATACAACCCTCAAATAGACATAAAGACAAAAACACCTTTTTTATTCCATATGCAAGAACAAACACATACAAGTTTTCTTTCTTTCCGTCCGGTATTCGGGCGTGGAATGGGTTGCCTGAAGAAACCAGGAAAGCCACCACTTTATCATCTTTTAAAACTCTAGTAAGAATACAGGACTAAACACAACCATAGAAATACGTAGGACGCAATAATCTTCTGTACAGAAGGAGCGTCTGTAACATATAAGATAAGATAAGATGAGGTCTTAGAAAAAAAATCATAACTTTTGAACCACTTGGGATAAAAAGATGATTTTTATGTGTTTGTTAATCATCAAACAATTTCTATATAGCTGTAGACTATTACTTTTATAGTTTTATAATTTAATTTGAAATTTTCATCTTAGTGTCTAAACTTTAATGCGTTATTTAACTTACGAAAATAATTCAACTGCCTATTTTTAATACTTACCTAAAATTTTCAGTATAATGACGTCATTTATCTTTATTTTTAGCTTTCACAAAATTATCGATTAATTAATTGGTAATTTTTCAAAAGTTAACGATTAAATTTAATTTAATCGATAACACCCCTAGTAAAAATGTTTGTACGAACCCTTGAAAACATAATAAATTAAATAAATTGATAAATATTATCTATACAACTGGTCGTGATTTACACCTGAAAGTCTTAATGATCGGAAAAACTTGATTTATTTGGCTCACTTAGAGAACATAGTAATAGTATAAAACATAGTTTATATTTTAAAAATTTCTCATGTTAGACAAGTTCCGCTGGCCTATAATGCGTCAGTTGATTCGAAAAGGAAAAACATTTTGGACACAGAAAAAAACAACAACAGAACAAGCAATTGACCCATTTATGTGTACGTTACTGAAGATAAAAGCCCAAAGTCTTCTAACGACTCACGGTTGACTTCATTCGTCAGGACGTGTTACCATAGTCGTGGACATTTGTTGAGACATGAACCGTGTAACAAACAACAAAGCTGGGGGAGGGGGGAAGGATACGTTGATCTGCCCTCCCACTCCCCCACACCACAATTTGTTTTGATAACGCGTGGGGTGGGGAGGTAGTGCATTTTTAGTGGCAAGTCTGGGAGCAATTGTTTTTTGACATTTTTTTAAAAGCGAGCAATTTAAAAACAACAACAAAAAATAAGCTTATTTTTGTTTATTGTTTCTATAAATAGATACAGTTGATCGTTTGAATTATGACCGATAAACTAAGTTCGGTTTTGTGTGTTATGAACATGGGAATAAAAGGGACTTCAGTCAGTAGCCAGTGGTCGGCTGCTCAACGGTCAATGGCATTTAAATAATGACACAAATATTTTATAAGCAATTAGGTCAATTAAAATAATAAAAACATTCTACTAAAAATGTGTTTATTTCGCACTTACTTACTACTTGGAACATTCTTGCTCGCTATAGGTGGAATAGGAAAGTGCTACATTTTGTAATATTAGCCATCATATTTCCAGCATTTGTAATGTTTTGTTTAACTATCAGCCAAGTCAACCACCTGCTTTTGCATATATATAATTTTTTTAAAAACTTAAGGGAGCCAACTCCAAGAAGGCCTTCTTTGGGGCCGTCCATAAATGACGTCTCGCACCTTGGGGGGNGGTCACACTTTTGTGACGATGCGTGACGAGGGGGGGAGGGGGTTGAAGAAATGTGACGTCACATCAAAAGGGTAACTTTAAATAAAAACTTCCACTGAAACATCTGATGGCTTACAATTTATTTTATAACTTTTTAATTCTTTTTTTTAAACCATCAATGCTTCTCAAAGTGCGGTCGGTAGGCCATCAGACTCCAGTTGACATACGTTATCAAGAAATCAAAATTAAATCTAATATAATACATGTACTGTACTTAAATTTGAGTATCCACAAGAGTGAACGTATGAAATTGCTACCTAGCGTCGTTTGATGTTGACATCAAAGCATGTGTGATGTAGCCGCCTCTCCGTTTGGTTCTCTTGCGACAGGAGTCTGCGAACGTCTTTGTCCGTTATCCCACAATATTCAAGTTTATTTGTGCGTAACACCCACATCCCACATTTCTACATTCGTCGGGGATCTGGGGTAATGGCGTAAGTCCCCCCTCCCAAATGCAACTGGTGAATTTTAGAATCATGGTACGTGCGTAAAAATGATGCGAATAGTATTATGTGAAGATATTTTAAGTCAAAACGACATGGAATATTCATTTCTTTTTGGTGTGGGGGGGGGGGGGGCAGGAATCTATTTGATAAAATGATACAGGTTTTAAGTTTGATATAATTGTTTGATTGGTTTTTAGTCCAAAGCCCCTGTCCATTCTAGATATAATGATAAATGTGTCTATTTAAAATTATAAAAGTTTATCCCAAAGGAGCGGATTCTAGCGAATTTTATATGCCCTCAATGATTCAGCATTACCCCCAAGAGCTCCCCATTCAACCCAAATAGATAATTTTCCTCTGTGAAACCACCCGATAGCAGTAGCAATGTATTTTTCATTAGTTTATAAAAAAAAAATTGAAAAAAAAAATTAAAAAAAAATCGTGAGCTTCGGGGTGAAAAGTTATAATTTTGGATATTTTACTAATGTCATAGTATATTTTTGAGTCTTCAACTAGAAGGAATTACTTATTTTGGGACGTACAAGATGACACCCTACTTTCCTGCACACACGTTGGGTTCCTAAAGTGCTCTTCCAGCGCTTACATAATTTTTTTTTATTTTATTTTTTTTTTTAGAAAACATGAAATTTGATGTCAACGTGGTATTTTTAGATCAAATGCCTTTAACGTGCATATACTGAGAAGGAAAACTGTCAATATAAGATCAAAATCAATTTGAGGAATCGTCCTGTGTCTATCTTTATATTCTATCAACAATGAAATGATCATTGTAATACCAATAGTCACTCTCGTGAGCTTGAATGCTAATCAAATCAAAGGGTTTTTGACATTACCGCTGCATTGTTCGTTAGCTGTTTTGAGATGCCTTGGCAACTAAAAACTTTTCAAAATATTTTATTTTATAAAATAAGCCGAATTCATACTTAATCCTATACTACTTATAGGGCTTATGCCATGTAGGGGCCAATTTCACTATCACGTAAATTCAGGGAAAATCACGTCAAAACGGGAAAAGAATGCACCTGTACTTGGTGAAATAGAAAAATTCCTAGCGGTCGTCAAATACGAAAAAGTTTGAGAAGCACTGAAATGACAAAATAAGTGATTTGAAACATACTTATTTTAAAATGGAAAAAAAGATGTTGTTTTTTTTGTGTGCGTGTGTGTGTGCGTGTGTGTGTGTGTGTGTGTGTGTGTGTGTGTGTGTTTGTTTGATTTTATTTTTTTTTTTGGTGTGTGGAGGGGGGATCAAATCTTTGTGACGTATTTTTGGAGGGGGTGGTCTAACTTTTTATGACGACGCGTGACGAGGGGGGAGGGGGTGAAAAATCGACCTAAATTGCGTGACGTCATTTATGGACGGCCCATGTATTCCACGTATTGGAATTCTCTCTATTTTTATTCCAATCAAACGACATTGATAGTTGTTGGTTTGGCTTGAGGCCCATATTAAAGAAGTTTTTATTAGTTATAAAAGACCTTAAATCAGGACCAGAAGTGAAGATCGCTTCCTGCTCTCCCTGACTTGAGAAAAGATGCGGCAGTCAAATTGTGTCAGTTCAATAACCTGCTAGTGCTTATTGAATGATTGTCGTATTTTTAAAAATTAATTGATTAATTATTATTATTGTTTTGTTGAGTAAACAAGTAGCTCAACAAACAAACAAAAAGTTGACGTGCGCGGGCAGTTCTTACTGCTGACTACATCCATGTGTAACCCCCCCCCCCCCAAACACACACACACACACACCCACACTCCCCCAGCAAAAAAAAAAATACTGTTCCTGACGTCTGTAACGGTGACTTCGTGAGACGAACCGAAAATGTCCGAAATGCTCTTCGTCTCCGCCACGGTAACAGGGGACATTACTAAGCCGTCAGGTATGGCGGGGCGGGGTGGGGGAACAGGCCGCACAAAGCGTCGTGGTATTTTATATGACAGACAGGAGGAAGGGGCAGGGGAGAGCTGTGTCACAATTTCTCTCGTTCCCCAAGTTCCTACCTCTGGACTACACATGACAGACACACAGAGTGGTGACTCCGGTTCTTGGATTTAGGAGTTGAAATGTTGAACAGAAACAGTTCTTACCCAGTGTTTACTGGCAATCATCAGTGTGTGAAGTTATTTTAGTTTGTCGTGTGATTTCTGGGTGTACGTGAAGAAATTATTCTTTCAGACTTGAAGATATTAAAATATTAAAATAATTTGTATTTTAAAAGTTTTAAAACAAAATATATCCTTTATTTGTGTCATGTTTTGATTTGAGGGACTTTATAGGTGATTATTAGTTGCATACCTGAGTTCGATTAGTGGAAATATTTCAGGGATTAATTGATCAACTTGTCTCACGACGACTCACGTGGACAGAATTCATATCTGTCTAGAGAAGGTCTGTCGAAGTTTCATAAACACGCGGATTAGCAGGTTGCAAACGTCACACACCTGTTGGATCTAAATCTAGCTAGAGTGGTTAGACTTCTTAGTCCAATGCTTATGACAGAAAAAACAACATTGTAATACCCGTATGATATCATTAAATTTAAAGGTAAGCATATTCGCCGCATATTCTATTTGAATGATATTAGTGTTTAATTCGTGTCTAAAAAAATACATGTTGTTTTTTCCTTCAATATTTTTTATCCATTTATCCTATAATGTCTTGGATGTAGTTTATACAATGCCATTTTATTTTATATGCACATTATATTTATTACCTAAGCCTATACACAATGCACGAAGCGACACCGAGCACCCATAGCCATAAGCTGTTCTATGAAACCTATACCAGATGTGTCCAGAGCACCCATAAGCTGTTCTATGAAACCTATACCAGATATGTCCAGAGCACCCATAAGCTGTTCTATGAAACCTATACCAGATGTGTCCAGAGCACCCATAAGCTGTTCTATGAAACCTATACCAGATGTGTCCAGACGAATGCTTTCAATGTATGCGCACCTGTCGGACAATGACTCCAATGACTAACGCATATTTGTGAATTTGGGGACAGTTATTTCGTGAACGGGTTGTGTTTGTTTTTATGGTTAAGTGGAGGGTTCTCAAAGAAATGATATTTTTGTTGAACACTAGCACTATCAGATTAAATTAAACAGATGCGTTTTAAACCATGTGAAAAATGGTGTGGCGGTCTTCAATTTTAAACCACACTGGATTAGTATACATGTTAAAAAATTGTGTTTGAAAAATATTTGAAGGGCCCGTGTTATGTCTTATGTTCTTTAAATGGCACCAGAGCCAATGGCCTCTGATGTTAGAAAAGCTAAGATGGCTCTGTAGCAAAGGGCCTCTGATGGTTTTTTAGCCTTATCAAACGGAATGCTAAGTATACAATAGCGGCAGTGGCGTCACTAGGAGGTGCGGTGGGGGCGGGCCGCCCCGGATGACACCATCACAAGGGGTGAAACTAAAATGTAAAATTTTATATGTTCCCGTTATTTGGCACTGAAAGACTTGGAGAAGTTCTATTGGGTAAGTCGTGAGGGGGTGACACCATAAGCTACCGCCCCTGGTGACACCAACTCTAGTGACGCCTCTGAGTAGCAGAGCAGTCAAAATCACTCGATGCTGCTATTCATAAAAGCCTCACATTGCTGGCCACAACCGCTCCGTATTCTTTTGACGACATCTGACTGATGTGTAAATAAACTAAGAGCTTCAGCAGATCATCACTTTCTGTGATGGGGCCACAGCCAGACATTGTAGCTGTGCTATCCCCCTGAGTGAACCATACGGGAGATAGTTGGAGTGTGTGTGTTTTTTAGGGAGGGAGGGGGTGGGTGGTGGATTATAGGCTTGTCCGTTACCTCGCAGTCAGCAGCGATGTTTTCTCTATTGCTCTCAGTTCGACCAACAAGGTTTTGTTCTTTTGAAAAGAAAAAAAAATTGGACTAGTTCCCACTCCTGTGTATATTTTGATTTTCTGTGTTGTGACGTCAAATATTTACATTGGAGTGGATGCGCCCACCAGCCAACCTTTTTCTCTAGGTGACGCCACTGACAAGAGTGAGTTTTAAAATATATATTATTGACAAGCTTTAAAAATTAAAGGAAGAAAATAATAAATATATATTTAAAAATCACTCGGAGTTGGTTTGTCACAAGTTTAGAACCAGTGACTGAGCGCTGTGCAGATAATGCACCCTAATGTTAATTTCGGGAATGTGGGTGGTGGGGAGGGAGGCCGCGCGAAGGAGTGTCCAGGGAAAAGTGAACCAGAGACATCACTTAATGGATTATATTTAGCCATGACTTCCTCCGGCTAATTTGTATTCAGTCAAGATTTTCACACTCATCCCATTGACAGCTACAACCATTTGGGAATCGGGAAGGGGCCTCAGGGCATCTCAAACCGCTTTGTTTGGTACAGCCACATTGTGCGCCCCTGCAAGTTGTGGGAAGGCTTGATAATGTTTTAGGTCAGGGGTCGGCAAACCTTTTTGACGGCTACCCCAAAATATAAAAGTTTATGTTGACATTACCCCCGAAGGCTCGAGGTCCTGCCCACACCGTTTGGGGTGAGGGGGGGGGGGCGTCGTAAGCGCCCCCCCCCCACCAGAAAACGCATCTGGCGAGTTTTAGAAATCTAACGGCCTAACGTGTCTCTAAAAATGACCCGAACACGAAAATGCGTATATATTGTAAACAAAAACGCCACTGAGTATCCATATTTCAGGGGGCATTTGCTTCATTTAACGGTTATTGGTTATATGGCCCTGGCCATTCTAGATGTTAGATATGACAAATCTTCCCATTATAAATTAACCTTATCAAAATATTCGTTAACTTTATTGAATTTGAATACCTCTAATACATCTAATACATCTAATACATCTAATACTTGACATCGCAATTCGAGAGGAGCAAAGGACAGTATTTTCTCTTCAATCGAAACATTTTCTATTAAAAATTTTAGATCTACCACAAAATGCGCATATTTAATTAAATAGAAATTGACTTGATATTAACAGGCATACAAAATTTAGCTCAGTTTTAAGGCATGCATTTTAAATATTACAGAAGGAAACTTAATACAGTCAAGTCATCTGGATTAAGATTATTGTCATTCCTGTCATTATAAATGAAAGTGGAGGGGAGTTTTGTGTCTTTGTAAAGTACGTAGATAAGAAATGTACATATATATCGAATTTAAAAATGCATTTATTTTAAGGAACCGTTTAGCGGATTCTAGTTGATTTTATATGTCCCAAATAAGTCTGCATTACCCCCCAAAATTCCCCTTTCACCCCAAATGGGGTCATTTACCCCTTTTCGCCAACCCCTGTTTTAGGTCAAGTTCACTTAATATCCCAACCACCATCCCCATTACACGGTGCCGATATTTAAAAAAACAAAAAAACAAAACAAAACTACTATATTAAATTGTAAGATATATAGATGGCTTCTGCTTATGGGCAGTGGGGAGGGGGCGCACGCTTGTGACATTTCCTGGTATGTAAATGTAAACCATTACCAGAACGGAACCAGTTTTAAGTCTTGCTGTGGCACTGCTTTTTGTGTGCAGTCTGCCCTGCCTAAGCATTACTACTATACACTAGTGGGGTCCTACCATAGCATTACTTTACTACTACACACTAGTGAGGTCCTACCATAGCATTACTTTACAACTACACACTAGTGAGGTCCTATCATAGCATTACTTTACTACTACACACTAGTGAGGCCCTACCATAGCATTACTTTACTACTACACACTAGTGAGGTTCTACCATAGCATTACTTTACTACTACACACTAGTGAGTTCCTACCATAGCATTACTACTACACACAAGTCAGGTCATACCATAACATTACTTATATACACAAGTCAGGTCCTACCATACTATTACTACTACACACTACAGTCAGGTCCTACCATAGCATTACTACTACACACTAGTCAGGTCCTACCATAACATTACTACTACAAACTACAGTCAGGTCCTACCATAACATTACTTCTATACACAAGTCAGGTCCTACCATACTATTACTACTACACACTACAGTCAGGTCCTACCATAGCATTACTACTACACACTAGTCAGGTCCTACCATAACAT
This sequence comes from Radix auricularia, assembly GCA_002072015.1. Taxonomy (NCBI): domain Eukaryota; kingdom Metazoa; phylum Mollusca; class Gastropoda; family Lymnaeidae; genus Radix; species Radix auricularia. The sequence continues at coordinate 93,691 of MUZC01000195.1, read as the reverse complement.
TACTACTACAAACTACAGTCAGGTCCTACCATAACATTACTACTACACACAAGTCAGGTCCTACCAAAACATTACTACTACACACATGTCATGACCTACCATAAAATTACTACTACACACATGTCAGGTCTTACAATCTCTACAAGTTGTAGTACACAATTATTAATTAAACACCACAGACCGCCCCTGCTATACAAACAGCCTACATGCTACTACACATAATTATTGATACAACAGCGAGTTGTCCCAGTTTATCACCTGTACATTTTGACATCTTGATTTCTGTCGCTTCCCTCTTCATGTTCCCTTTCCTTGATTGAGATAAGCGGCGACCATATCAAGTGGCATAATGTAAACATGGCGATAAACAAAGCGCGGCATTTAAGGCCTCGTTCGAGTCAGTGGTTCTCAAGCTTGTTTCTCTGCACGCAGCTAGTAACCAACCACAAAATGTTATATTTTAACCCCCGTGCCGTAACTAGTGCACGAGATTTCAAGTTAACATTTTTGGTGTGTCTATAACAAAACGAAATGTTAACTAAGGCTGTACCGGATTGAAAATTTTGAAATCAATGTATTTATAGGGCTCTGCCGGCCAGCTGGATTTGGTCGGATATTAAGTGCAACCCTGCCGGAGCCGGATTTGTAAAAATGGCCGTATTTGTTGGAGCCGAAATCCGGTACACCCCTGCCCTAATATCTTAACCCAGAAAAGAAGTAAATGTTGATTGTTTTTAGGTTTATTAAGGCTTAGGGGAAGAAATTGAAATAAACACGTAAATATTTGATGAAATTTCAACTTCCCCATTAAAAAAAAAAAAAATCAAAATTTGAAATATATATAATCTAGTAGCGGGCCGGATAAACAGACCGCGGGCCGAAAAATTGTATACCTTATTTTCCTCCAACAGAACAGCCCCGAGGTTTACAAAGTCTAGTTACCTATCCCCGCCTTCCCCATGCACACATTTATTAAAAAAATAAATCGTCTCAGGCATAAAGCGTCTTTGTTTCTTAACAAAAATTACAGGTATAATTTCAAGATAACAATAAATAAAAGCGAAGCAAGGAGTCGGGGGAGGAGGGCATACTATCATTTCTTAGTGTTCACAATAGAAGGTCAAGTTATTATAATGTGTCCCATAGATCGCTCTTCAATACAAGCATTTCCTGTCATTCATAATCCTCACCTCACCCAACAGCAGGAGAACCCGCCCCCTTCCCCCCCAACTTTTCCCCACGTCTTTCTTTCTGGTTATAATCTGAAAAATAGTTCTTGGTATGACATTGATTAAACTGTTTTTATTTTCCAAACTCTGAACATGTTTTTATATCCTCAGAATGAATTTCATAATCCTACATTAGTCCATTCCATCATCATACGTCAACCTGTCTTAATGTTTATGGTCCATTCTATCATACATCAACCTGTCTTAATGTTTATGGTCCATTCTATCATACGTCAACCTGTCTTAATGTTTATGGTCCATTCTATCATACGTCAACCTGTCTTAATGTTTATGGTCCATTCTATCATACGTCAACCAGTCTTAATGTTTATGGTCCATTCTATCATACATCAACCTGTCTTAATGTTTATGGTCCATTCTATCATACGTCAATCTGTCATAATGTTTATGGTCCATTCTATCATACGTCAACCTGTCTTAATGTTTATGGTCCATTCTATCATACGTCAACCTGTCTTAATGTTTATGGTCCATTCTATCATTCGTCAACCTGTCTTAATGTTTATGGTCCATTCTATCATACATCAATCTGTCATAATGTACATTAGTTCATTCTATCATACATCACAATATGTCTTAATGTACATTGGTTCATTCTATCATACATCAATTTGTCTTAATGTACATTGGTTCATTCTATCATACATCAATCTGTCTTAATGTACAATCATACATCAATCCATCCTTACGCACATTAGTCTATTCTATCATCATACATCAATCTGTCTTAATGTACATTGGTCTATTCTATCATACATCAATCTGTCTTAATGTACAATCATACATCAATACGCCCTAATGCACATTAGTCCATTCTAACTTACCTCTTCTTACAGAGTTAAATGAGTAAACTGTAAACTTTATACAAACGCAATTTGAAAAATATAATTTAAATAATTTCTTAAAAAGGAACCCGCTTGATGGCTGGCAACTGACTGGGTTCAAAGTTTTGCTGTTTATTTCAATAGGCGTAGAAACCGGAGTAAACAAAAAAAAATCCATTAGACTAATAATGATCTTCATACATTATTCATCGGCGGGAAAGTTATAGTGACTCAATATGTCACCAACACCTCTGTTTATAAAGCAATAAAGTAATGAAGTTAAATATTTTAGGATGCAATATGGCACTATTGATAATATAGTGCAATAAATGTTTATTTTAAAATAATAATCCCGTGATTTAATGGACTATCTGTGTGACCGATTATATATATATATATATATANTATATATATGTGTATGTATTTATTACGGCTGCAGAAATTAAAGATTAATTTCTTGAATACTCGTTAAAATTGTTTAATGATTAAATTATTTTTTACGCTTAATCGACCCATCACTTACAAATTATTGGAAGTCAAAAAGTAATTTTTAAAAATAATAAAACATTCCGGCTGATTAAATATTAAATTTCCCGACGATCACAAGAACAATTTGGTTTTGAACTATTGACTGACGGGAATGTTCAAAATGTTGCTAAAGTTTGCCTACCATGGTTTTAACACTTCGCCTACTTATCAAACAAAATGAAAAGCGTATTAGGCTAATGGCAGTAATGGAGTCTGACTCAGATACAGAAAATGACGAGAGCTCTTCTGGTGAATTACTGCGTTACAAAATAGAGGTGAAAGTTCCTGAATCCATTAAACCTCTACAATTGTGGAAACTTAATGAACATCGATATCCGATAATGTCCGTTTTGTGCATACCACTTACCTCAGTTCCATGTGAATGATTGTTCATCTTGGCTGGTTACATTGTAAATTAGACCCGCTCGTCATTTGAACCCAATAATGTCAACACACTTGTCAATTTGCGTAGTAGGTTAAACGATGACATATAAAGGAGAGATTCTGGTGTTATTAAGATTTTCAAGAACATTTAATAAGTGTTACTTATGACATGATAAATTTAATTTTTGGCTTTAATCGCAATTAACTATTAATTAATCGTATTTTGTTCAAAAGTGAACAATTAAATTTAATTTAATCTCAAGACATGCGCACTGCGGTTGATTGAACCACGTTCACTCGAGTTTTTTCTTATTTTTTCGTGCTGCGGTTACCTTTCCCTTCATTGCATTATCTATTAACAATGCTGCGGCCTATGCTTCGCCGCGGGTCGGATCCAGTAAGTTCTATCCTATTTAATATATTTATTTCAGGCCACTCAATTGTACCCAGTCTATGATTATATTAAACTCATTACTGTAACAAGTTCTTATCAGGCCCATTATTTGTACCCATTATTTTAATCATATACTTGAATGTACATTTCATGCCTTTCGTGTATGCAGGTAAAACTATATATGATCCTTCCACTTAACGTTGAACACACCTATAATGGATGAATGATTGTACATACCTATAATGCATGTATCATTGTACATGATCAAAAGCTCATGGAAATTTTAAGCCTCCCGGATAACCCACAATGGTATCAACCGTTAACCGACCCCCATCCCCCCAGCTTGAGAACCCTTGAGACGATTAGCTGAAGAATGCCGGGAATGTAACGCTATTTAAAGACGCTCATGTGGCTAAGAGTTTCTGTTGGTGGAAACAATATTATTGTTCTTTTGAGCGGCCCTTGCCAAAAATAACTGAGCTTTGAACATGTCCGCTACAGGGCGTGGGCGTGGTAGACGGCGCATACCCCCTTGTGGCGTAGGTGAACGGTAGTTGTGATTTGGGCTTTAGGACAAAGTTAAGACTTGTTCATCCTACATTTTGTCAAGCGTGCAAAGCGCCGATATCAGGATGTAACCTGTGTCATTGGAAAATCCCACAGAGTAGAGGAAAAACGTGAGGGGGGGGGTGGCATAAAAAAGAACATAGAGAGGAAGGGTATGAAGGGAGACCAGGATAATGGGATCAAACACACGATGATGCATGGCTGTTTTACTTGATATGTCATTCTTGCCCAACACTAGTAACAGTGGCATAGATAGGATTGATCTCGTTTTTCCTTGGGGGGGGGGGGGTAATTTATTATGCCCCAATACTTTCCATGAACAAAAAAATTCACATTTAAAATGTAGTTTATTTGTGACGATTTTGAGTGGCAGCGTTAGGGGGGGAAGGTAGAACCAATTTAGGATTCTTTAGACTGACAATTAGATTGCACTGTAAGCCCCGCCCCACCAACTCACCCACCTACCACATTTGTGTATACACACGATTTCTGGCGACCTTCCATCTAACGTCTTCCTCTAACAATGGTTCAAATTAATGGCTCGCCTGGTTGTCAGCTCTTTTTCTTAGTAAACATCCGCCTCTAATTGGGATTTATTACCTACCACCACAATACGGCTCTGTTGGTCACATCATGATGTCTGCCCTAATCTACACCGGACTACACCTGTTAGTCACATCACGATCACTCACGCCGTCATCCACATCTTTATACGGCTCTGTTGGTCACATCATGATGGCTGCCATCATCCACATCTTTATACGGCTCTGTTGGTCACATTATGATGGCTGCCATCATCCACATCTTTATACGGCTCTGTTTGTCACATCAAAAGACTTGTTTCAGAGTTTCTCATAGACGTACTAAAAAGTAGAAAACGATTTGCTATATCATAAACGACATTAAGCAAACAAAATTTGTAGGGATGAGAACTAAATGAATATTATGATTGCTATTTTCTATAGTGCTATTTTAATACTATTTGTGCGCTCTAATGTTCAAATACACTTTTCAAATAAAAAAATAAAGTAATCAAATTTTCCTTAAATTTGTCTTTGTTTTTAATATTTTTTCAAAATTTTAGGAACACTTTTCGCCTATTCAAAGGAGCGCAATCTAAGTAATGATGTAACGGATTTCGTCTCCGGCAAATATAGAATCCGGCCATTTTTACAAATCCGGCTCCGGACGGATTTCACTTCATTTATCCAGAAAAACCGGCTCTGGTCGGATTTAAAAAAAATTGAATCCGGAAGTCCTAAATTTTAGGAATTTCTTACCGTGTCCATCTACTTCCGGAACTCATTTAAGGGAATCCTTAGAGGAAAGCAGGTGCTCTAGAGATACGGGTTCCGATGTTAATTCCTTCTTGCCACATGATTTTAATTGACTTAATGTTGTGAGATGGAGGGAGGAAGTCATTCCACATTAACAAATGTTGAAGCGTGATTGTTAAGTTTAAAGTTTTTACAAACTTTGTGCTTAAAAAACAACTTACAAACCTTTCCATCAAATTTTTGCTCTCCTTGAAAAGAGTCTATGTGGATTGGCACCACCACGGGCGACCGTTACTTTTAGGGACGCCTCTGTGGCTAATGGAAGTTACTTTTCTGATATTGGACCAATAAGTCACAGTATTAAATCATACGTTTACATCTGGCTTGGCTGATTTTCGACCTCAAAAACTAGGCTCGACTCTGTCAGGAAAGCCAACACTTTATCATCATTTAAAACTCTAGTAAGAATACAGGACTAAACACAAACCATAGAAATACGTAGGACGCAATAATCTTCTGTACAGAAGGAGCGTCTGTAACATATAAGATAAGATAAGAAGGTGAAGGTCATGGTTTGGCGCGCTTGTAATGGAGTAGCAGACTGCTGGGGAACTAAGCTCCTAATTAGAATATATTATTTTTATTGACTTGCGTATTTGTTGTTGTTTTTTTATTGTGTCGCCCTGATGCATTTTCCGGCGATATTCTTTTCCCCGAAACAATTTCATTTTTAGTTATCGGAGAATTGCTGGTTTTGTTTTCAAATTTCAGATAAATCTCGTTTAAAGTTAGGTGAGGGTGTGAGTGGGGAATAATCACACCTCAAGTATTACGTATCTAATGAGTATTTTATTTATTAATTTAAAGAACCCTTATCATTATGCTAGGGATTCCAATATTTTTTAATCACCCCCAATTCCATTTACCTTGCCTCAATTCCATTGCTATACTTGTACTAGTTTGAGTTTGTGGTTTTTCTTATCACATATGAATCATGGCAGAATTTCGGTTTCAAATGCCGCCGTTTGTAAGTTCTTTTTGTTGTCTCCAAGAGTGTCACCGTTGTTTGCTGTGTCTGATGATGACTTATTGATTGTCTCAGAGAGTTTCACCGTTGTTTGAAGTGTCCACTCGACGTGACCTTCACCGTGAGCTGTGTGAGGTCATCCCCTCACCACCTCCCCACCCCACACAAGAAAGGGACGCCGCCGTTGTGGCCAGATGATGTATTCACGGACCCGGTCTGAGGGGATTACGACCCCTGAACAATGTTCCCTTTAAGTTGCGTAGCTTCGCAGTTGTCTGTCTGACGCCGCGCAGGAGTTTAAAATTCAACTTTGAACTTTTTAGTTCCGAATTTAGTGTGACGCATCAGCGATGTTGTACCATAAATTTAACAAAATCACCGAACGAACCAAACTTCCAATCTCCATCTCGACTTTGTTTTAGATCGACTCTATTGCACTCATGTAACATTGTTCTATCTAAATATTACGTATGAAAGAAACATAAGGCAAACCAAAAGCCGAACTAATTGTGAAGAAGTAAAAAAATAATAAACCAAGTGCGACATTCTTGGGGTGCCTAAAACCTGCCACTGTGCCCTGAGCCACTGGACCAAAGTACTGACCCAGTCTGAAGTTCCGCTCCACAGAACTAGAACGTCCTTATGGCCGACTGAAGTCTTTCTCGAAATCGTGTTCCCGGTGTGTACTTTATCAAACGCCACCTTACCGGCTTTATTTGTTGCGCGCATTACAATTAGTCAACAAGTTTGGGGGTAGGGGGATCTCCCCCTCCCATACACACACGCCCCAAGTAACATTCAGAGATCAGGGGTTCTCACATTTGTGGGAGGGGGTTCTTAAGTCTCCGCATCGAAGAAACTGACTTTTTCTTCAAGAATATGTGACGACAGTAAAGTTTTTGACAAACCGTCTCTAACAGAACACGCTCGTCTCTGCCATGAATTGTGGTAGTTTTAGATGCTGAAAATCAATTCAGGCATTGGGCTTCATGCGTAGATTTTATTTCTTACTCTGTTTTTTCTTAAATACAAGCGTGCCAAAACCAAATCCAGTCCTTGTGCAGAGAAGATCCGGTCAATATAAGCCTACCCAACGGGGCCACAACTTATTTAATATATCATGCCCATATTCATTATTATTATTATTATATTATTATCATTATTATTATTATTATTATTATTTCTACATACTTGTATTTTTTATGAGGTGTGGTATAACAATCTATTAGTGTGCTACTGAAATTTTATGAGGTGTCCTACTTAAATTTTATGAGGTGTGCTACTGAAATTCTATGAGGCGTGATAATGAAAATATATGTGTTGCGCTGTTGAAATTATAGTAAGTGTGGTATTGAAAATGTATAAGGTGTGCTATTGAAATTCAATAGTGCGCAATTAAAATTCCGTGAGATGTGCTATTGAAATTCGGTGAGTGGCGCTGCTGAAATTCTATTGGGTGCGCTATTGAAAATCTATGTGTTGTGATAATGAAAAATGCGTGTGAAAACTTTCAAGTACATAAACCAGAATGAAGTTGTCTATTTACGGATTACATCTTGTTTTCTAGCAAAAAATTGCTTAGAAACTTATCTGCTCAATGATAATTTACCTAGAATGTGGATATTGGGGTCCACAGATCGCAACGTCATTAGTGTATACTAAGTGAACATTTAGTGTTTATTGAATGTAAACTGAATGTACCACTAGTGTATAATTGAATGTTCTTTGAAGCACACCGGGAGTTCACCAAGGAAATATTTCAAGCGATTCATTAAATTTTTTCCTTCTCAGGTTTGAAAAAATACCTCGGTGAGACTCAAACTTGCACTTACTAAATTTTTAAGTTTCACATTTAATGCTAATTTTGGGATTACACCCCTTGGCAATGGCACCCACGCCCTCCTCCAGCCCACTCTCGCACCCCTCCCCCAGCCCCCTCTCACACCCCTTCCCCAGGTCCCCCATGACACTAGTGCCAGTACTGAACAAACATGCGCTAGGTTAATAAATTGCTCCATTGTAACCTGCCTGACAGCCAAATATCTGGCAAATAGACCCGTGGCATTTGGTGCGTGTCAGAACTCGGGAAGGAACTCGGTGCTTCGTCACGTCCAGAAGGTTCTGCGAAAGGTCCAAGCGGCGTTGTGAGTCTTATACTTATGTGGGACATATAGAAAGTAATGTGGGTTCTATAGAAAGTGATGTGAGTCGTATAGGAAGTGTTGTGGGAAGTATAGCAGTTACCGTGATTTTTTTAGTCGGAATGAATAAAGAAACAAAACGTCTGTAAAATATATACATATATTATTATATAGCCGCATAAATGTATAACCCAGTAGTTATATATCTTGTAGATGAACAGTTGGACGACGCCAAGATGAAGTTCAATTATTGTTCAACTGACGGCAAATGCGGGGTGAAAGTTTAAAGATTTGAGTTGTTGCTGGGATGAGGAACTCGACCATGGGCCACTGGTGTCGTGTTATTTTGGGGTTATAACCAGTCATGTGTGATATCGACTTTGGGGAGACAGCTAGTGTGGTCTGAAAGAGATTTTTTTTTCTTCCAAAAATATTTAAAACATGAATTTCATTCAAACCCTTTGCCTTTGGCTTAATAGAATGCTACACATTTCATTTACTTGCCATTTAATGGTCAGTCTCCACTTGTACTCAGCCTATTTAGTCAATTGGAAATGTAGTGTTTTAAATTCAATTTAGATTTATATAGATTTCAAACTCGTTTGTGATGGTTTTTTTTCAAAATTAAAAAAAAAATGTTCTTAGGAAATTAAACAAAGAGCAGACAACTTGAAGAAATCGCTTATAGCTCAAACATAATATCTATCGCTTACAGCATAATCATTTCCTTTATCGCTTATAGCACAAACGTAAACTATCGCTCATAGCACAAGATTAATATATCATACAGAATAGGACTGCATAAAGCTTTTTTATTTAAAAAAACAAATTACACAGACTATTTGTGTAAGGAAACAATAAATTAAAGCTTTATTATCAACTAATACAAATAATGGTAAACGTTTCGGCTCATGCCTTCATCAGTACAAAAACAATTACATGTACTTACATATATATTCAAATTAAAACATATTAAATTCTATGTGATAAAATGAAAAGAAATGAAAGACAAAAATAAACACGGACATAGAATATAAGAAAAAGGAGGAAGTTGAAGTATCTAAAGTAACAGTGAAAACCACAACGGGAAAACGATTTTGCAGTCATGTAAAATTGTGGATTTGGTTAATTCCATATGGAGCCAACGTACCAAACCGTTTTATGAGTCTATTTTCCATGTGGACTCTATCATGGGTATTGGTTGCATATAAAATACCAGTAACTACAATATCCAAAATGCCATCGTGGTCAACACTGTTAAAATGTTTAGACACAGGACACTGAGCCTGTTTATTTATATTGTACAGGTGTTCTCTAAACCGATCTCCAAGACGACGACCTGTCTCACCCACATAAATTTTTTTACATCTCTTGCAAATAATTGCATAAATCACGTTGCGACTGGTGCAAGTGAATCCATCTTTTATTAAGAATTGTTCAAGAGGGAAAGAAATTTTGTTAATTTCAACCACATATGGACAAGTATTGCAACGGTTACGGTTGCAACCTTTTGTTCCAATATGTGCTTTCATTGTGGGAAGGTGACTTCTTACAAGTATGTCTCTGAGGCTTTTATCTCTCCGGAAAGCAAAAAGAGGAGGTTTTTTGAAGACCTGCTGAGTTAGAGGGTCAGCCATAAGGATTGATCGGTTTTTGAGAATCACCTGGCGGGCCTTAAAATTATGGGGATGGAAAGTTAAAACAAATTTGCATCTATCACATTGATCGTGAACAGATGATGTAAATGTGTCCTGTCTGGTCATGCCTTTAATTCTATTGACAGCTGATGTTAAGATTGTTTCCGGGTATGACCTCCTTCTAAAAAAGTCCAGCATCTCATCACTTCTTTCCAAGAAGTCTGCCTCATCACTGCAGAGTCTTTTAAGTCTTAGTAGTTGTGAAAATGGGATAGAGTTCCTACACGATTGAGGATGGGACGATGTATATAGAAGGAAACTATGGCTGTCTGTAGGCTTGTAAAAGATGGATGTTGATATTTTGTTTTCTTTTAATTTTATTTGTATGTCCAAAAAGTTAACAGTACTCCTATGAATAGTTGATGTGAATTTTATTGAAGGATGGAAGCCACCAATGAAGTCAATAAAATTTTGCAATTGCTGCATGTCCATTTTGGTTATTCCAATACAATCGTCGATGTATCTCTTGTAGTACTCTGGACAAATACCTTTGTAATTTTTATTCCATATCATCTATCGCTTATAGTACAAACACATCAGCTATCGATATAATTAATTTCATATAACCGAGTTCCATATATACTGCCACCAAGCATTTTGTCATTAGGGCACAGTGGTGAAATGAAGGGGCACAGTAGGGGAAATGCATGGGGCACTGTTGCGAGCAAATTTATAAATTTATTGGCTTTTAATATAACAAGCCGCGTCAATTTCAATGACCCCCCACCACCAACCCACACCTGAATTTTTCCCAATATACTTCCGCCATCACGCCGACCTGGGGACGAGCGTAGAAGCCTGACGTCTGACGTTACCCTGCCAAGCCGGTCTAGTCATGGCCATGCATTTCTTGCCACTTTAATAAGCTTTATGGTGTTTGAACGTTTCAGCCTTCACTTAGCGAGTCTACGCCAACCCATGTCTAGAGTCGATAAGTTTACGAGAGTCTACACGTTTTACAAGCCTCGCCGTCGTTATAAACGTAGGCTTACGACTTACGACCGGACTCCAGGCGATAATAAGAATACAGATTAAAGATTACGCCCCACCCATTTTCAGATCAAAGGTTTTTTAATTTACGGTACTTAACTCTAACCAATGGTTCCCAACAGAAAGCGGTCCATTGTTGAGTCAAACACAATTTGTGGCATTTAGTTTTCTGATTAATTATAGTAGACTCTATAACTTGGTTGATTTTTCATTCAATTGGTCTTTACTTCAATAAAAAGTGGAATAATTTTTAATTGATTTCATTTAGTTAGCCTTCCAATTTTTTAAAGAACAGTTTTTCATTATGAGCATTGTGCATCCATCACGAAGTGGTGAAAACTTGTGTATAACAATTTGAGTAGTACGTTCATTGGCACGCAGTCTTACTGAACGAACAACGAATGCTGCCCGATAACATATTCGAATAGGACTGCCATAAAGCTTTAAAATAAAATACAAGATACACAAACGAATTGTATGATCAAAACAATAACTTAAAAGCTTTATCGATACACAATACACAAGTAGATGTTTCGGCCAATGCCTACAATTCTATATATTTATTTTTATATCGTATGTTTTATGGGGCACGCACTTACTCAGTTGTCTAGGCCCGAAATAATTTTGTCGGCAAGCCTGCGGCAAGGGTAAATGAATAACAAAAACATCCAACAAACTGTGATAGTCTGCATCAGTCCACTTCTATTTATTTTTTAAAAAAAATAATTTTATACAAGGACTAACCGTAAGTTACCGTACTGATGTGTGAGGTCAAACATGCTATCTTCAGTTTTCACAGAATACTTTCTATATGTGTTGCAAGTTGTTCGTTGCCGAAATTAAAACATGACGCGTAACCAAACGTAGCCATCTCAAATATTCGCCATTGCATCAAATCGCTTCTAATTTTTAAAAAATAATTCAGGGTAGGAGGGCAGATATTACACGAATATTACTTTCTTATATTTGCTTAACACTGCAGACGCTCTGTCTTATACAGAAAATTATTGCGTCTTACGCTTATGTATAGTGCGTGACCAGTCAAGTATTTTTATTCAGGTTTTAAATGCTGATAGTGTGTTAGTTTTCCTGGCTTGTTCAGGCAACATATTTGTCTCTGTATTAGCTTGCATAGTTCCACAACAAATTTCATCAAATGCAATAGTTACCATTCGAAACCGTGGGCCCTCTATTTTTTTAAAAAACAAAATACGTACTGACAGGCGCGCCAGCTTCAAGAATAATTCATTCAGAACATTTCATGCTTCTCACCGATGCGCGTAAAACAAGTAAGATTTGTCCTGTTACCGCTGACCATCTGGGAACATTCCAACAGGTCGACATAGGATCCAGAGACCATCTGCCGTACTGAGAATACCATTGTACCCCGTCCCTCCATCGTCACGCATTCTCACAGGAATCCTTAACATGGGTGTGGGCAACGGATGTTCTTTGTGAGTGTGGTTTGTGGTGTGTGGTTTGTGGTGTGTGGGTGTGGCGGCCCCCGGGGGGGGGCTGAATTATAAGGGAATTCAATGAAACACGGTAAATCAGGGGCGTGTCATGATGAGTTTGAGGTTTAAATGAAGGAAATATAATACAAGTTGTTGAAAGTGCTGATTGAGTTGTCTAACAGACCTTCTACGTAGATTATGTTCTCTTTGAAGGGGTAAACGAGACTTTTCGAGGTACGTTAAACGTCACTTTTTCCCTCCACCATTGTCAGATGCATGTTGAAGTCTCAGAGTTGAAGGAATCAGTGTCCAGGGATGAAATTTTATCATTATTTTAGAGAATACATTTTTAAGTAGTTATTGCACGCGGTTTTAATAAGTAACGCTTCGTACTCCATTCTAACATCTCGTTAATATTTATTAATTATTTTTTTTAAATTTTANAGGATGGGGATCCGGGGAAGTCACCCGATATGGTTTTACGTAAGTGGAAGGGATGAGGGAGGAAGAATATGTCTCAAAAAATCACAGTGAACTACTGGAGGGCGTAACTTTAGGGAGAAGCAGGGGGCCGATGGGACAGGGTGATTGATGGAGGCTTTCAAGAAATATATAATAAACTTGACTAATTTGAAAATTGCACACACACCCTCCCAGTCCCACCCACCCCAACACACAAACACACATAGACAACACCTATAAAGCCATAGCTCAGTATTCCGCTGCTACAGCTTGTTAAATTATGTTAATGTTGCACCAAATTAAGGTACCTTTTCGGGTGCTTCACTTTCTGGCCCTGCCCTTTAGGGCTCTATTATGGGCGAAGAAATGTTTGGGGATCTCCCCTGCCAGACTGTATTGCCCGGGGAACCCTCACCTTTAATGCCATTGAGGGTGAAACCAATGTCCCATTTGAAATGCGCAAATGTCTGACCGACACCGCACAGCATTAAGTAATTTACGTGCAGGAAATTTTGTGAGGAATATCTTATATGCGCTTTCGGGTCTAAAATGTTGCACGAAAATAGGTGATGTGCAACTTTTACACGAGTTTATTATTTTGCCACGGACCAACGAACTTAGAGGGAGTATTGGGTGATAACTTTACTGGTGCGATGCTAATTGTGTCAGTAATTGACAAAAACAATTTATAGGAAATAGAAAGAGAAAAAATGGAAGTAGAAAGAAAATGAGCAACAATAAAAAAAATAATAATTGTTTTTAAAAATGTTGCTTATTTCCCATCAAGTTCCATTTTTCTATTCCCCCAATTCTAACATTAAAAAAAATTATATCTAGTTTTCTTCATATTTTTTATTTTTAAATTTATGAAATCATTAAGTGCATTCAAAAGTACTAAGTCATAAATAAATTTATGAAAAATTACCGGGAAAATCTTGCCCGGAGGTCTGGCTTAGAATATTTGCATTTTGTTATTGTCGATTGGTGTCGTCAGTCTGTATGATGAATTGCTTGATAGGTGGTGGTGTGTGTTAGTGTTACTGTGAGTAGAGTGTGTTGTTGGGGGGGGGGGGTAATTGGAATTAGGTCCACACACAGGAAGTGAGAGGTTCTCACATAGAATACACCCCGGACATTCACTTTCGTTAAATCGTCCAGGAATGTCAACATCCGGGCCAATGACCCTCACAGACAATGATCGTAACATTGTACCAAGGTGATGGTGTTTAATCGCCTGTCAACAATTGAATCCATGTATATGTGCTGTGTGATGTCCGTATATGTACAACAAAAGTTCCGTGTGGTGTCTGTATGTGTACTTCAACAGGGCTGCTAGGTGTCTGTATAATATGTACTACAACATGATTGTTGGATGTCTGTTTATTAATTTCTACCGCACGCAGGACTGTTGGATGTCTGTATTTATTACTACTAGCCAACCCGCGTCGTAGCATACTCGGCTAATGATTTAGTGACGGGTGAAGACTTCCTGAAAAACACAGTTGTCCAAATGGGGTGGGTGTGGGCAAACGACTGTGAGTGAATGAAAAGAAGGAACACTGTAGAGAGCAATATACAATTGTCCATGACTGAAAATAGGTTTTGGAAGATACAGACATATCTTCTTGAACGTTTGGCCCCGTTAACAAACCAAACCAGCCGGAATCGAAGAGAACAATGGAAAGGCAACGTGGCTCAAACGACTGTAGGAGATACCAAAGCGAATGAGAACACAGGAGCGATGAGGTACACACTGATACGGGTACACACAGCTGCGCATGCCTGGATAGTGAGGGAGGGCGCCTAAAGTATTCATTTTATAAAAGTAATTAGTGAGGAGAGTGGGTGACTACTTTTCTGTCACTGAGCACAACGGAGAGCACGAAGTTATTATACCAATGTAGAGAAACAAAGCCGTGTTGCGAAGTCATGTTCGAAAAGAAAGTGAAAAATGAACGGGCACAAACATCTTTAAAAATTAAAAAGAGTAATGCCCTAGCTGGGGCTCGAACCTACGACCTTCCGCGTATTAGGCGAATGTAATAACCACTACACTACGAAATACGTGCTATTCTGTTGTTCTGAAAGAACAAAGTAATTGACCTCAATTGAACGCATTTTGGTCTCGATACCCCCTTCCTCTGCACTAACTTTTCTTGCCAGCTGATTGGTCGGTGGGGTTAGACAGCTTGGTGTCCGGGATGGTTGAACCATGAGGAAACTTATATATTTAGATAAAATAAATTTTTAGATGATTCCTTTATTTTCTTAACTCACCCTTCCACCCTCCTTTCCCAACCAATGACGACTGTGTTGTCTGTTTGATGTATCAGTTGATTGTATCGCCATCACTCACAATGACGCACGCACGAAACAAACATTTGGTTTGACCTTTATTGCCTGTCACAAACGTCCTTGTCAAGAGACATATTGCCCTCGTGCAAGATTCGATACTTGGGGAGATGGTGATTAAGAGTTCTTGCCTGAATGAAATGTTAAAGGAGGGTTGGGGGAGGGGGTGTTGTGGTGTAAGTCTGGATGCCATCAGATCTGTTTACTATGATGGATTCACGGATTACGGTAAGTTACATGAGCTTCGCTTGCGGTCGTCCGGCTTGAGGGAGGTCAGCTACGCGTGACTCCGAGGGCCATAACTTTGTGGGCTTATGTTGATGAATCTCTTCTGACCAACGGTCGAAAGTTTGATATACGCGCAGACACGCTTGCGATTAATTATCTGGACTCTTCAAAGCTCGTGTAATTAAACATTAAAAATGGACATGCTGGTACGGGATTTTTTATTTTTACTATTAAAAAACTCTCATGGCTAAATGTTGTACTTGCATAGACATCTATATTCATTCTATAAATGATCGTCGCACCACTCACCATTCAAGTAGGAAATTTGAAACAGTGTAAATGGTTAGTCATCAATCATATGCCCCCCCCCTTTTTGATGCAAATGTATGGAGGAGGATGTATAAAACAGTGGTTCTCAAACATGTGAGTGGCCGTCTTGGATGCACCATGACCATAATTATAACACGCCCCTTGTTGTTGTCTCTCTCTCTCACAGTAACATGAGAACATCCAATACTTTATTTTTAAAAGTTATGAGTTGAAAAATATGTGGACAATGAAATGAGACATAAGACATAAGTTACTGTATGCGCGTGGTCAACAATGAGTGGAAACAAGTGCATACGTGGTTGACTTATTTTGTATGTGCTTATTTTTATTATGTGCGTGGTACAGTATGTTGTCTGTGTGTGTGCGTGAGGCTGAGATATTAGACACATAAACTTACTATTCTTTCGTTGTTTCCCACTGGCTTTATTTCCACTCTACGTATTCCAATAAAGTAACTAGCGTTATTTAAACTCATTTATAATACAAGTGGGGTGAGGCTGCTATCATTTTAAGGTGGAACCTCTTTCTGGTTTTTGGATTCTTTTTTGTAGCACTGCAGCATAGTTTTTATTTTACTCTATTTCATTTTATCGGTTTTTTCTCGGCTGGTTCGCTGAAGAAAACTTTTTGCCGACATGTTCGTTGTTTAGTGGCGTCCGGTCAGGCCTACCTGCATATATGCTGCTTTGAATATCATCTGAATTGACAGTGTTATGTTATGTTATCTTATCTATTATAGACGCTCCTTCTATACAGAAGACTATTGTGTGTTAGAACACAGAGATCGTGTTTCAATTTGGATCTTCTTATTTCTGTTTTCAGGAAATTCAAGACAAAAGAGAGAGAGCGGAGAAGGTAAGTTAAAGTTAGAATCGATTATTAGTGTTATTGTAATCGAATGTTGGTGTGCTAGCAGGTGGCTGTTTTGTTGTAGGAGTTATCTCCCATCTTAGTAGTATACTGCGGTATTTATCAAATATTCCCCCATGCGGATCTGACTACTAGTCTTTGACGGATATACGTCCATGTCGTGACATTTGTACATAGTGTTGTGTGTATTTAAGAAGATTAAGAGTGTCAGGACTTTTGTCGAGTTGTTGTAATGCTGTAAAGCACAGTGAGCCCAGTCACGCTATTTAGGTCCTAAGTGTATTTTAAATAATGCAAACTAGTTAAAACGACTAATTTTCTTTGAATTAATAATTATGCAATGAGTATGAGACGAAAATAACTTTCAGGGTTTAGCTGTATACACTTGCCGAAACCCTGATATGCAGCCAGAAAATTAACGTTTTCCCACTTCTGCTTGTTAATTCATCAACTCAAAGGTGACGCCTCTGTGAAGAAAAAGAGTAAGAAAGAGGCGGTCCAGAAACCCGAGGTAGCCCCCGAGCTAGTGGTCAAGCCCAGACGACAGTTTACAGATGAGGGGTCGAATGCGAAGTTCAAGGCCAGCTTTGATGGGTCAAGCAGCACTTCCTTATTTTGGAGTAAAGACGGAAACGTGCTAAGTGGAGACGATCATTTTAAGGTATACAT
This sequence comes from Radix auricularia, assembly GCA_002072015.1. Classification (NCBI taxonomy): domain Eukaryota; kingdom Metazoa; phylum Mollusca; class Gastropoda; family Lymnaeidae; genus Radix; species Radix auricularia. The sequence goes on along the minus strand of MUZC01000195.1, from coordinate 76,247 downwards.
ACCTTCCCCAAGCACACTCTTATAGGTATAAATACCTTCCCCAAGCACACTCTTATAGGTATAAATACCTTCCCCAAGCACACTCCTATAAGTATAAATACCTCCCCCAAACATACTCCTAAATGTATACATACCTTCCCCAAACATACTCATATAGGTATATTTACCTTCCCCAAGCATAATCCTATAGGTATACATACCGTTCTCCACTCTTTTATCCCTCCTTCTACCACACTTCTATAAGTCTACAAGTCTACTTCTTATGGTTACTACCATGTCCAGCAATACTATATTCTAAATAATTCTATATTCAAGCAACTGCTGCTGCTATAGTACTTTTAGTGTTTTTGGTTCTGCGTGCTCCAAATTTAACCAAAACCCACTTATTTATAGCAAAGTGCCAACACTCCAATGAAAGGGCCGTCCATAAATAACGTCACAGGCCTAGGGGGGGGGG
>MUZC01000195.1:51669-68226 GCA_002072015.1 Radix auricularia | reverse complement strand
TGTGTGAGTGGTCGAATCCAGAACAGAACTCAGCCAGTAGTTTATTGTACTGTGGGATGATGCTAGGTGTGTAGTGGTAAAATTCTTTTAGAGTGGAAGAAAAACACTTGAAGATGGTATAAAAGTCATTTTTTTAGAAGAAGAAAAATTGGTAAAATAACTTTTCAAGTCCAAATACGCAGTTTGTCCTGCTTGTTTAAAATTTTGTGGTTCACATTACAAGTCCATCTCTTGAAGCAGTGACATACTCCTCATCTTTGGTGCATGATGATTTTTTCATCAGGTCTGTAAGGTTTAGCATCTCTGCAAGGGCTTAACTGCTGTTTTTTAAAAATATTTATACATACAACCAAGGTAACATTTTACTCACAACAAAGAAAACAAAACTACACTAAACCTAAGATCTTTGCTTTGATTTTTACACACACTCAAATTTGTGTTTGTCTAGCTAAATTCCTTCTGCATTTTTTGTGGTTTATTCATTCTTTTATTTTTTGGGGATGGAATTAAAATAGATATTTACTCGTGAGTATTATGCAAAGTAAGTAGCGGTTAGCTGCTGCTTTTGTCTGTATCAAATTGTGTTTTTGAAAGGGAATGTTTCTTTGTCTTCAAATAGCTGATCCTACGTAGTTAATGAAAATGATGTTCTTCCAGTTTCATAAATGGTTACACATAGTTGTCTTTTTAAAAGCTTATGCTAAGTTCTATTGATTTATGTACTTAACAAATGACGGACAAGGCGATGGACTTGTGATTTCATAATGATCCTGATCATGTTGCCATTTGGTGGTGTGCCCTTTGGCCTGCAAGCTTGGTTAAGAATTATGTATATGAGTAAAACACAATTTTTAATTTCAAGTCAATAAGTAATAAAGAAAAAAAAAAGAAATAGTTCTAATGTTATTCAGCTATTTTGTCTGCTTTATTTGTGATGATTCATATAGATGTCAGAAAGTTTGAGGTGAAGTATGGTTGCAGAGTTCAGCATGCAAAATGGAAAAGAAAAAGGAGTTAGATAAGAAATATGACTTTTTGTTGCTCTCAGAAGGAATAAAAATGGATGGATATACGTTTATACAAAGTTTCATGTATTCATTGATTAAAAATATAGTTTTCATTAAAAAAATTTAAATCTCTGTCACAAGCATCTATAGATAGATCCAAAGCTATTAAAGCCATTTTCCACATCAATGCACAATTTGTCCTCAGCTCTAACTAATGTTTTACTTTTTTTCTATTTCTCCAATTGCTCACAGATCAAGATGGCCTCATTGGAGCTGCCAGATTTTAACGCACTGTCCCGGCAACTGAAACCTTTCACCCCCTCATTCCTTTCATCATTTTATTTCTTTCTCATACCATTCCGTTTTTTTTATTTTACACTTGTTAAAAAAGATTTCCTCTTTTTTTTATTTTTTTTGCATGGATAATGTAAAGACTGATTTTTATTTGTAGCTTTCCATGATCTAATTATTCACAAACTTATTTAATCATCATGATTTGTGTGCTTCTAAAACAACATGATTTCTGGAGTGATAATGTAATGCTAATGTTAAGTTAACTTTCATATCCCACATGGCTTCATTCATTCATTCATTGCATCTTTCTCTTTAGTAGTCCATTTGTGTTGACTTTTACACTATCAGTAGATGAACTTTCTACTGAAACACTTTGTTTTGGTCATTTTGTGATTAACTTTAGTCCATTTTGTGTGTTGACCCTAACTGCATGCAGAAGTAGAACACCCAGAGGCCCCTGAATTTGTATCCCAAACCCGAACACTCAACTGCCATGAGGGTCAGTCAGCGACCTTCACCTGCCAGGTCAGAGGACAGCCAGTGCCAACTGTCATGTGGGAAAAAGGAGGTGTGGTCCTGTCACCTTGTCAGAAATACAAGGTAACACCTAGGAAAAACAACACGTAGAATTTAAATAGACAAAAATATTAGAAACCAAATATTTGAGGAAGCTACTTCTGTAAATATAACTAGAAAAGGCAACATCAGTGTAACATAAAGATAAACAGGGTCGTGGTAGAAAATTTATTTTTAAAACCCATAAGAAAATTTTTTATTTGGTAGATAATTATAATTTTATCCATAATTTTAATCATTACCAGAAAAGAATGTCAATTTCGACCTGACTAACTGGGGTACTTCACTGTGTAGAATGTAGAATATAGGTGAAATTGTGAGACATTAAAAATTGGCTGAAAAAATTAACCTAAAAATAAGCAGCAATAGGATGATGATAAAAAATAAAACATAAGAAAACCCTGTCTACCATAAACAATCTTACTTACATACACAGATGACCACCATAAACAATCTTACATACACAGATGACCACCATAAACAATCATACTTACATACACAGATGACCATCATAAACAATCTTACATACACAGATGACCACCATAAACAATCTTACATACACAGATGACCACAGTAAACAATCTTACATAACCAGATGACTACCATAAACAATCTTACATACATACACAGATGACCATCATAAACAATCTTACTTACATACACAGATGACCACCATAAACGATCATACTTACATACACAGATGACCATCATAAACAATCTTACATACACAGATGACCACCATAAACAATCTTACATACACAGATGACCACCATAAACAATCTTACTTACATTCACAGATGACCACCATAAACAATCTTACATACACAGATGACCACCATAAACAATTTGACTTACTTCCACAGATGACCACCATAAACAATCTTACATAACCAGATGACTACCATAAACAATCTTACATACACAGATGACCACCATAAACAATGTTACATAACCAGATGACTACCATAAACAATCTTACATACACAGATGACCACCATAAACAATCTTACATACATACACAGATGACCATCATAAACAATCTTACATTCACAGATGACCACCATAAACAATCTTACATACACAGATGACCACCATAAACAAACTTACATACACAGATGACCACCATAAACAATCTTACTTACATGCACAGATGACCACCATAAACAATCTTACATACACAGATGACCACCATAAACAATCTAACATACACAGATGACCACCATAAACAATTTTACTTACATACACAGATGACCACCATAAACAATCTTACATACACAGATGACCACCATAAACAATCTAACATACACAGATGACCACCATAAACAATCTAACATACACAGATGACCACCATAAACAATTTGACTTACTTCCACAGATGACCACCATAAACAATCTTACATAACCAGATGACTACCATAAACAATCTTACATACACAGATGACCACCATAAACAATCTGACTTACTTCCACAGATGACCACCATAAACAATCTTAATTACTACACATATGTCCACCATAAACAATCTAACATACATACACAGATGACCACCATAAACAATCTGACTTACTTCCACAGATGACCCAGATCAAGGACCAGCACACACTCACTATCTATGAAATTGAACAAGCTGATGCTGGGGTTTATACTTGTCACCTGCGCAACATGGTCGGGGAGAAGGCCAGCAACTCTGTCCTGAACATCAAACAGGAGGAGATGACTCAGCCCAGAGCCGAGGCTGTGAGTAAACTCAAGTCCAGGTAATTTTGACTCTGGTTGAATTATGTGCTCTTTAAAATATAACAAAGAATGCACTGAAAAAACGACTGAGAAACTATTGAAAATAATGATACATTATCAACTGAGCTCTGGGCATGCAGAGCCAAACCGTAGTGGAAGAAAATTGAATATAATAGACAAGTCACTCAAGGGTACGGAATTCATGCTAAATGTCTTCTATAGCTTTCTAAATTATGCCTTCTAAAGTAGACAAAATTATTCCTTCTAAAGTAGACAAAGTAATTCCTTCTAAATTAGACAAAATCAAGCCTTTTTAAGCAGGCAAAATGGTGTCCAGCAAAATGATGCCTTTTAAAACACACTCAATATCCTGCATGGGGAAGAAAATCAGGAGCCCCGAGCCTAGCGCTCTTCATGGGTCTGCCCAGAAGACCCCCTCAGCTATCTGGCTCCCTATCCCAAGGGGATGTAACAGCTAAGAACCCCCCCCCAGCGGTCACTTCTGAAGCGGCCACCTGGGCAACTAGGACACAAGGTCGAAAATGTCTCCTACTAAAAGTGACCTCACAAGGAGGGTTGGAATTTTCCCTACTTTGACTCGCTACAACTTCGACGTTACCCCGGCAAAGTATACAAGTCTCCATGGTTAGAACTGCTGCCGAACGGGGGATCATCAATGACCTATCTAGGATATAAACCCCACTGAAAGGTTTCCTCAGATCTGGCGTCCACTGCATACTTTGCGGTACCTTTTGCTAATCCGTGATCGCGCTCCTGGCCCTTGACCAGCACCGCTCAATGGCGTTAGTAAAATGAGGGGGAAAAAACTGTGGTTTTCATCATCGGCATTGCATCTGATGCTCATCCTAAGATTCGTACAGTGACTGTAATCATATATGTAATATGTGACTAGAGCATAACACCTAGCATATCGGACTTTGGCATTGCCTGCCAGGAGTTGTCGGTTTCCGGTTACTACTCGTCTGTCGAGCCACATAAAGAGCAACACCTTTTTGACAATTTAACGCACACTAAATTATGCCTTTTAAAGCAGACTAATCTTTAAATTCTTGAGAATGTGCAATAAAAAGGAGTTTAATTTTGATCAGGGGTCTCCAAACTACAACCCGCGGCCACATCTGGCCTGCGAGGCTCTCTCATCAACCCCTGGAGACCTTTTAATCTATAAAAAGATGCTATTTTTACCTGTAGTTGACCACAAAACTGTGTGTAGTCGGCCCTCAAACTGCTGTTTGTTAATGCAGCCCTGCGGCAGAAAAAGTTTGGAGACCGCTGGTTTAGATAATGAAAGAAAACTTATGTTTTAGAATCTTTCAATATATTCAGTCCAGTGAATTCTATTTTCTTGACAATGCAATTATTAGTCTAAAGTTTATTTCTGTTTTTGAAATGACGCAGAATCAGTCCCCTCGGGTACATAATTTAGTTTAAAACAGCAGAATATCTGTTAAAGAATTATTGATTTAGTTTGTTCTTGAAAATGTACACAAAATACACATTTAGCAAAGCGAATATTTATTTTTTTTAAAAGATTTTTTTATATCCGTGAAATTTACAGTGCTTAATAATCAAATTTTCATCCTTGTGAAATTCAGAAAAAAAATGAATTTATCTTTATATTATAATCATGATTTGTTACATTGCAATCCTTTGTTTTAGCATATCATACTGTTCACAACATCAAGCTGAAGATTGAGAAATAAAATAAATATTTCCTAATTATTCTTGTCACCCATAACATTTAGGATTGTCACCCCCAAAAATATTAAGTCTTTGTACAACTATTTCTTTTATTTAGACTCAACCATTTGCGTGAGCTACATTCAAGAACTGAGCCATCTGACCACAACAACTCGGCCATGGACACCAACTTTTATCATGTTCCTGTTGACTCCGATTCTGAACAGACTTCAAACAGGACCAGTGCCAGAGAGAACCATGATGTGGCATCAAGCCAGATGGACAGGGATGCACTGTTCTCATCGCCTAGAGCAGCTGATGCTACCAATGAAACAATGAATCTTGATCATAACCAGCAAGGGCTTGAACCACACAGTAGATTAGGTCATGATGAGTCTTATGTCAGCAATAGAAATCAAACGCCATCACGAACTCAAGAAAAAATCTTTCACGGCAGAGGTGAAGTTAAGACTGTTCCTGAGAATAAAGAGTCCAGTCCCAGAATGGTTAACAGGCAGACAGAATCGACATTGAAGTCAAAAGATTCTGCCCCAACAAAACGCTCAGAGACTCATCAGAACTCTCCGGAAAATAGGTCTGACTTCAGGTCTTTGTTACACAAGTCTCAGAAGCCTGATGACAAAGTCATGAAGATAGAAAACCCCAGCAGAGTAGAGGTGACGGATTTCAGGAGTGTTTTAAAGTCCAAACAGAGATCCAGTACACCATCACATGCCCCATCTCAAGCAAAACCCACTGACCTTGACTTCAGAGGGGTGCTCTCTAAAGGTAAAGTCAGGAAAGATGATACTCTCTCCAAGCCACTCACAATATCAAAAGAAGCTGAACAAATTCCAGAAGCAAGATATTCTAGGACAAGAGTGTCAGCTGTACATCACAGTCAGTTAACTTCATCACTGACCTCGGCTGTGGACATTGTGCCAAACCAACATGACCAGTCAGCACCAAGAACTTCTAAAACAGATTTGAGTTACGAACAGATGAATGAACATATTCATCCAGAGGGAGAAAAGGCGTCAAGGCGACGAAGGAACCCAGAAAAATATTTACATGCTGAAGAAAATGTCAGTTCAGTCCCTCAAGATCAAGGACTTACTGATAGTGCAGAGTCTCAGGAAAAGTACATGGCCTCTTTAAATCTTGAAATCTCCTCTCCAATTCTATCCAAAGCTGATGGGACTCAGGGTCAGTACAAGGCAGTACCAGTAGAGCTTTTGGAAACACCCAATCATAGCAGACAGAGCCATGTGAATCACAGTGAGTCTCAACAAAGCACACCAAGGGCATTCAGTGTGACAGTGCTGAGTCCAGGCTTAGCCGTCCAGATGGTTCCACAAGGTGGTGTTAATGTGCCTGCATCTGTAAACTTCATTGCTGAACCTCATCTGCCCCAACAACAGCCTCAAAAGATGGTTGAGACAAAATTTAACTACATTTCCACAAACGTTAACAATGAAATCCCCAATTTATCATTTCAAGGCGACAAGAATTCCAACTCTGGACACGTCTCATCAGATTCTTCTCAGAAGGTTGAGAGGAAAGTGAGTTATATCGAGTTTCAGCCAAAGGCAGCAAAATTTGTTCATGTGTCTTCCTCTGTAATTGATGAGCCCAGGAAATTTTCCACACATGCTGACCATTTAAAGTCCTCAGAGGATGACATTGGACCACGGCCTGAAGTTAATTTCGAAGAGTGCGATGAAGTTTTTTCAGAAACTTCTGGAACTCTTAACTTATCGAACAGAAATGCTGACTCACCTGATGAGGAGGAGGATGTTAATTCAATGACCATGCACGAAGCTGTTTTCGCAAACAGCCAACCCAAACAGGTTAATTTAGAATTTTCTCAGAGCTACAGCAGTGACAACTTTCGCAGGCAACATAGATCAACTGATGATACCCTCAGTGATCGTCACGTTAATTTTCAGGAAAATTCTAATTCTTACCCACACAGTGAAACGGTTTTCAGCAAGAAATCAATAGATGTTCCAGACAGGACCAAGCAAAATTTGGTGCTTTCACACAAATCGGTAGGGGATGATGGCAGCGCTGAGTTCAAGTTTGTCAAACTGAGGCCATCTGCAGGGAAACCATTTACTGCCTCAGAGGCAAACAGGAGCAAGAACCTCTCCAAATCCACTGAGAGTTTATTCCTGAACGTCAAGTTGAAACCTGTTGCTCAAGTCAAGGACAGGGGCTGGACAAGATCTCAGATGACCTCCAACCTTGAGCGCAATAAGGCCAAATGGAAAAGCAGTGATTTCGCTGACTTTCCTGACATGACTACCTCCCCTAGAGCTGGGAGGAGGTTTCCAATGCCTTCTGCTCAAGAGTCAAACCAGGTAACTCAGCCTACGAACTCTAAAAGTGCCTTGGATAAAACTTCTGAACTTGAGTATAGGAAAAGTGTCCCAGCGGACATAGTGACGGATAAAAAAACTAATTTTGAGCAGGATAGAGCAGGAGAAGAATCAAACAATGCTGAAGTGGGGTTAGAAGAAAAAGTGTCTGTGGCTCTAACTCCAAAATACAGAGAAGAGATCAATATAGACATGACACTACCCCAAGGAGGCCTCAGTAAAAAAGAAAGAACCCCTGTAATGATGCGTGAGGACATTCACAATGAAAGGCCCACGCCTGTGGTGAGAAAAACATTAGGGATTGTTGGGAAATCCATGTCAAATGAAGACATTCTCGGAAACATTGAGAAAACAGATAAAGGTCCATCCTGGGTTAAGTTGAGATCCACTGAAAAGAGATTTTCACTGCAAATTGAGCAGCCTCCGGTTCCTTTTAATAGATCAGCAAATGAGACCAGAGGTAGGCAGTCCATGATCAGCAACTACCAACAAGGTGATACAACATCACAGAAGTGGAGCAGATCTAAAGGAAACTTTGACCTCCATGCAGGCAACAAGAAGGCCAGCAATTTTGAGAGCAAGAAGGAGCTGTTCAAAAACTTGGAGCAGCGTGAAAACACAAAAATTCACCTGGGAAAGAATGCTAAAAGTTACGTTGGTGGCAGGTTGGCCTCAGGCGGGAGGCACGACATGTCCCCTCGGAGAAGCTCACGGGTGGTCAAAAGATATTCAGGTCATCACGAAGCCAAGCCAGAGTGGCTCAACAGGAAGCCAGTCAAGAACATTGAACAGAGGATCAGAGGGGCTGACAAGGGCAACACAGAAGTCAAAACTGCCCCTTGGGTGAAGGACATCATGAAGAGAGATGTCAAAGCCAAACAGGGATTCGGGGAGAATCAAAAAGCTGTGGCTGATACAGAAAAAACCACCAGATCAGCTGACCAAAGAGACTCGAGAAGGACAGTTCCTTCTAAAGTACCTCCCCCAGTAGCCCCAAAGCCTACTGTTCTGGCCAATAAAATTGGACTTATGAACCGATCTTCTCCTCAAGACGGGAACCAGCAAGTGGACATTGGAGATGCTTCTCAGAAAGTAGATTTGAAAAGCTCACCCAAGGACATGGTTGAAAGTGGAGTAGAGCACAAAATATATTCACAGCCATCAGACAATGTCATTCACAGGGTAAAGACAGAGCTGCCAGTAGATGTAACTTTTCAAGTATTGGGTAATGCTCAGACTTTACAGGAGGCATCGGCTGAAGCTTACATCCCTGGTGACGATTGTTACAAGGCATCCATGGTGGTTTTAACCCCCGTCTCCCACAGGGAACCTTTTTTCGTCACACCTGAAACAGAAACTTCAACTGCACAGCGGGAGGAGCCAGCCTCCAGTGGGAGACAATCTTCAGATTTAAATCATCTATTGAGTAAACGGACGCAACACAATGATTCTGATTATTCACAAGAGGATAAGAATTCTCGTGTAACCCAGGACACTGCCATTCATGGGATTCAGGAAGTTTTAAGATCGTCCATGGAAGATCTGGAGTCTGTCTTATCAGTGTCGTCCACCGCATCTGAGGCATCTAATGTGACCAATGACTCCAACTACAGCAGCGAGGACACTTGCAGGACCTCGGTCATTGAGCAGTTGCATGAGACCATGAGGCTCAATCAAATACAGGAGAGGCTAGAGAAGACACAGGGAGCAGAGACGTCTAATAAACTGGAGAGGGAAGCTGACAGATTCACTGCCGGGACAATACTCAGAAAGTTCAACGATGACCAGATTCTCCACAAACGTGATGAGTCCAGTAGCAGTCAGGACTCTGGGCTCATCCTCGACGGAGCCGTCAAGTCACACGCTGTGGAGGCGGTGGAGATGGAAACGTCTGGTGATAAATCCAAGGACAGTGGTACCCTTGATGATGTCCCCTTAAGGGTGCGCAGGGGTAGAAAGTTTGTGGGTCAAGAACAAGAAACGGCCAGCACTGCCAGGTCAGATTATAACAAGGATTCATCCTTACGGAAAATTGAAACCACTGCAAAGCAGACTGGATCAAACCTGGAAAACTCTGAGAAATTTCCATCCTCATGGCAGCACAAGCTAGAGGGACATGAAAGGGTTCAGCAATACAGGAGTAAGTTCCGTGAAACCAAGAATGTTGAAAGAATTGAACTCATCAGTTCTGACCAACAACCAGATCTCATCGTGTCCACCAACTTGTACCCCATTTCAGCATCTGCCAGAGATGCCAATGAAACAAGGGAAGACACACTGAAAGCGAGACTGAGGTCTAAACTGAAAAACATTGATTACGATTCTGATTTGTCCAATTCTAGATATGAGATTGAGGGCAGGGCATCACATAATAACAGAGATGGCACCTCGGAGGATACCAAGGAGAAAGTTTTACATGTCGGAAGACGTTCTGTTGAAGATCAACCAGAGATTCCTTCAAGACAGTCGTCCAAAACTGAGGTTACCAGAACTCAAGGTGACCAGGACAACGATAGGGTTCAAAGTTCATCAGGAGTCAAACGACCCTCTGACCTTGACCTGAAGTCAAGCCCCAGAAGTTCAAGGTTGCAGGTGAGGGAGAGCAAGAAATATCAGAATGAGGCAATCAAAAAGACTGAGGTTGGATCAAACTCATTGGTCGACAGGTCTGGTATCATTTCAGCCTCTCAGGAGAAAGTCACGCCCACATCATCAATGGGCATGACATCAATAAATGCCAAAATTACCACTGCAGCACAGCCTACGACAGGGGCACAAGGTACGGCAGGCTCACCAACGGCTACCACAGCACCAGTCCCTGATGATCAACCCCAATGCCCCCCAAGCTTCCCTTTGCTCCTGGCAGACACTGTGGTCAAGTATGGATCTAGAGCCTCCCTGTGGTGTAAGCTGGCTGGGAACCCTAAGCCCGACATCAAATGGCTACTGAACCTTACTCCCATTCAGGTGAGTGTATAGAGTCCTATTTGGGTATTGCGTTACAATAGAAAACAAAAATATTCCTTAAAAGCTTTATGGTCTAATAATTTTTTGATGGACTTGGTCTAGACAAATGCCTTGACCCTGACTGAAAAAACAACACACACTGTATTGGGAAAAAGCTAATTGAATGACTGATTGCAGTTCATGTTGAGAGAAGTTCATTAATGTCTTGACACTTGTTTTGTGTTTTTGATGGTCAATCTTGGCACCATCTCAAATATGTTTAGTTTTTATTTTCAACCTACTTATGCATGCAGATATTGAAGGAACTCGACTTTAACTTTCTATTATTTTATATCCCGTAAACAAGGTTTATGCTCATATTGATTCAATCCTAACATTCAACTGGGCACCCTGACAGTCAACAGTCCAAAGTCATTAACTCACAGTTCATTGTCCACAGTCCATAGCACCCAGTCCACAGCTCAATGTCCATAGCTCACTGTCCATAGCTCACTGGCCATAGCTCACGGTCCATAGCTCACTGTCCATAGCTCACGGTCTATAGCTCACAGTCCATAGCTCACTGTCCATTCACAGTCCATAGCTCACTGCCCATAGCTCACTGTCCATACCTCACTTTCCATAGCTCATGGTCCATAGCTCACTGTCATACCTCACTGTCCATAGCTTACTGTCCACACCTCACTGTCCATACATCACTGTCCATACCTCACTGTCCACAGCTCACTGTCCATTGCTCACGGTCCATAGCTCACGGTCCATAGATCACGGTCCATACCTCACTGTCCATAGCTCACGGTCCAGAGCTCACGGTCCAGAGCTCACGGTCCATAGCTCACGGTCCATAGCTCACAGTCCATACCTCACTGTCTATACCTCACGGTCCAGAGCTCACGGTCCATAGCTCACGGTCCATAGCTCACGGTCCATACCCCACGGTCCAGAGCTCACGGTCCATAGCCCACGGTTCATAGCTCAAGGTCCACAGCCCATAGATCACTGTAGACAGCCAACAGTAACATTCACACTATATCACCCAGTCCATCGCTCTATCCACAGCCCATAATCTACAGCCCATAATAAATGCCCATAGCCCAAAGTATGCAGTCTACAACCATAGTCTATAACCATTTCACATACTGGTTAACCGTCAACAGAAACTGCAACAGAAATAGCGTGTGACCAATGGAGTGAGGTGGGAATGTGGCTGTATATCTCGAGCGACCTGTTTCTGTCATGCACTTAGGGTTTTAATGTCTGCAGGTACACTGACTCATTGGTTATACCCCCGTCCCTTTATGCTACCAATGTAAATATTTATCTGAGCCTAAACATAAAGTCACGTGCCATGGTTAAAACTATTTTTGCTCTGCTTGGGGAATAGAACGAAACTGCAGAATATGATCCGACTGATGGTAAATTAGCTGAATATGGACTGAGTGGTGGTAAATTAGCTGAAAATGGACTGAGTGGTGGTAAATTAGCTGAATATTGACTGAGTGGTGGTAAATTAGCTGAATATGGACTGAGTGGTGGTAAATTAGCTGAATATGGACTGAGTGGTGGTAAATTAGCTGAACATTGGGTTGTTCATTTTGTTCATGCTTCTCACTCCACGCTCCAATATTCCATTGCGAAGACGAAAGATTTGAAGATGTTAGGTCTCGAGAGGGGAACATGCAAAGTGTTTTTATCCCTATGTCTGAATCTTGTATTACACTGCTGTTGTGTTGTATATTTAGTGCCTCGTGTAATTGAACTAACTACTTTGCTTCTGTTCTTTTATCCTCTAGTGCAGTGGTTCCCAACCTTTTTTGGGGGGCGACCCCTTTCATGAAAGCTATGTGTTCCGCGACCCCCACGAAAAATTAAATGTCATTTTCAATAAAGTTTTTACACCATAGATCAAATTTGCATTTAGTGAATATTTTGAGTCGACAGTTTGCAATCCCCAGAAAACCCGTCGCGACTTTCTTGGGGGTCATGACCCACAGGCTGGGAACCGCTGCTCTAGTGTTTTCTAGGCTTATTGATTAAACTGAACGTTTTACTCTTGTCAGCTGTGAATATTCACCAGAAATGAATTATGCATCTCCGAATTCTTTTTAGTGGTGTCATGTTTTTTGGCAAGATAGGCCCCCATACAGCAGAAATAGTAAATACTATTTGCAAACATTTACAGTTACTAAACCCTTCCCACGTTTCCCCGTCTTGTTGTACAGCAGTTAATCTTAGCACTAGTCTATCAACGTTTATAATCCCGTCATAGGTGACATGTCATATGCCTGGGCTTTTAAATGGTTTGAAGTGTTCGTCTGATCCGTTGGCACGCTGGAGGGGGGGGTGGTGGCTTTAGGGGGTGAATGAGATGGGGTGTGTGTCGAGGGGTACATTCATAAACTTCGATCCAGATCGTGTATAACAACTTTAAGTTTAAGTTGTCACGAGTTGGCGCTGGCGTGAGAAGAGCCATCTCGCCAATATCCCGACATTCGAAATCTGTTAATGTTTTCTAGACCAAAACAACAGCAGCATTCATATAGTACTTAGACGGATTTTTGTGTGTGTAGTTTTTTGATACTCTAAATGATTTTTGAGTGGTGAGTAATAATAAGGGATGTATTCTAATTGTTTTTTAAATATTTCAAACTACATATTAAACCCTTGGGCGATCAAGACACAATAGTTAAGCAACCATCATCACAGCGTAAGCATTCGGCGTTAGTTAGTTTATAATCGAGGATATTTATAACTAAACTGTAATCGAGTATAACTCATATTATATTTTCCACCTTTGGTTAAGGAATAATACATCAGGTGGGCTTTAAAGAAAACATCTGTGACATATCGCGTGGCTGAGATGCTAATTCGCGGTGACTCACTGTGCTCCATTTTAAACCATACAAAGCTCTAGCCTCTAGCTATGATAGGGGTCGGCGAACTTGTTTCCCTGATACATGTACTTCAAATTCAAAATATAAAATTACACGTTGACGTAAAAGCCCAAAGCTCGGATTCTTGTGGATTTTATGTGCCCTCAAAAGTCAATGAGTCTGCTTTACCCAATAATGTTACATTTTTAAAAACCAAATGGGGTAAATTATTCTTCTCTCCAACCACTGAGGTATAAGATATGGAAGTCCCATTCATAGCACCTTTAAAAGATACCATTGCCAACCATTGAGGTATAAGATATGGAAGTCCCATTCATAGCACCTTTAAAAGATATCATTGCCAACCATTGAGGTAGAAGTCCCATTCATAGCACCTTTAAAAGATATCATTGCCAACCATTGAGGTATAAGATATGGAAGTCCCATTCATAGCACCTTTAAACGATATCATTGCCAACCATTGAGGTATAAGATATGGAAGTCCCATACATAGCACCTTTAAAAGATATCATTGGAGGTATAAGATATGGAAGTCCCATACATAGCACCTTTAAAAGATATCATTGCCAACCACTGAGGTATAAGATATGGAAGTCCCATTCATAGCACCTTTAAAAGATATCATTGCTCACATTTCTTCTTGAAATATTGACGCTGCTTTATTAACTTGATGTAGGAGGATGTGTTCAGTCCAGTATTTTAGTGTTGACGTGGATCTCAAAGGGATGGAAGGTTTGGGAGAAGGTCGAGGGATCACCACGCCATAGATGTGTGCATGTCGTTTAGGGGTTGGATGGTATGATGGTTTGAGATCCGGCCACAGACGTGCTTTATCAAGTCTTGTTACAGCCTGGTTTATAGACTGGTTTATAAACTGGTTTATAAAATGGTTTATACATTTGTTTATAGACTGGTTTATTAACTGGTTTATACACTTGTTTATACACTGGCTTATACACTTGTTTATAGACTGCATCTCGATCAATGCACGGGTTTTCAACGAGTTTGGTCCCGTGCGTGTTGAAGACTGCTGTTAAGGGACTAATGAAGCCAGCTTACATTTCATGCCTATATTTATAAGATAGGGGTAGTGGCGTGGAAAGCCGGTACGCCCTGGGTGCTAGTTTTTCTCTTTAAAAAGACATTTTCGGACGACTGCATATTTATTTATTTATTATATTACTATTATTTATTATTATTTTTTTTTTGGTGGAGGAGGTGACGCAGTTACGCCACCGGATAGCAGGATAAATTATGCATGAATAGTTAAATATCTGCTGGAGAGTTCGACATGCCCGCTAGGCCCTTTCTTTTGTTAACTTTGAGAATACTTAACATGCTAAGTTCGGGGCTACCTTATCGGAAAGATAACATTATGCATCGCCAATCTAGTAAATGGGAAGTTGTGTCAAGGGCAGAGCACTCATGAAACCTGACGCGACAAGTGTATGCAGTATGCAGCCAACCAGAAAAACGGTCCCACCCAACTTTATCTGTGTCACGTCTGTGCACCGAAGTAGATCGTCTGATATCATTCCAGAATCGATGTTGTCCGCTGACTTCCCCCTTCCCATATTTATAAGCAATAAATAAGTAATGAAATCAATAAATAGAAATCACCATCTCCTTGCGCATCGCAATGCGCTCTCAATTGCCGCTACCTCTCTCTGTCACACCGTGTGTTTCATCTCGCACCAGACGCACACAAATCGCCACCTTAGAATAGAATAACAAGGTTCTACCAGTAAGAGAACTTTTGGTCGAACCGAGATGTTTGAAAATTTGATGTTAGAAGGTCTATAAATAGTTAAAACCTTGTTATTCAGTACTTATTACAAAATTGTAATGACACGGTCAATATGGTTTGCGTGGTCTATCGTCTACTGTCAATGATTCCTGATCGCCAAGCGTACGTACTCGACCCCTGATCTCGTGCATGTAGCTTTGAAGAACTATTCATTGGAGAGACGTTTCTCAGAGGCGTACGCACCTCTGCGATGTGGATGAGGCAGAGTAGAGACACATTTTCACATCGCCACATTCGACGCTCTTGACCCACATGACCATAATGACACTGGGAATAACATTGGGACAATGTTTAAGACATTCTTTTTGTCCACAGACCTGCATGTTTTGGCGTATTGGCAATGAAGTGCGCTGATCTCGCTCCATCGGACTACCAGTCTATTACGGATATACATCCACGTCCGGGCATTTGTTTATAATGTGGCGTATGTAACTATGTTTAGACTTAGAAAGTTTGGGAGTGCAATGCCTTTTCTCAAGTTGTTGAAGATTTTTGTAAAGCCCTGTTAGCTCAGCCCTAGCTGGCATACTGCGCCCTATGAGTGTACAAATAATATATTAATTTAATAGACAATAAATATAATAACTTATTCATAGACACGACGGACGTTCAAATATAACTCCTGAGTAAATTCAAAACGGCTTTCAATCCCATCGAGCCTAATAAGTGTAAAAAATAATAATAATGGGGAAAAAAAGTTTTGCCTACTCTCTGTATCAGTCAGCCCTGCGATCTCTCCTTGACCGCATAATATTTTTTAGAAAAATATTGCATATAATTGCTATGTAAAATAGGAAGAAAAGTGTGTCCTTACTATAACCTTTTATCACAACGGCAGCATAACGGAAACTCCCTTCTACAAACCAGCGAGTTCATTCATCTGACGTTTTCTGACACGCAAGGCCGTATCCACAATTAGAACTCTTGTTTATGGTCACCCTGATGATACCTACCATCAAAGACGACCCATTTTCAGCTTAGAGACGCGGTATCTCTCTTCATTGCATTACAGTATACAATAGCCTTCAGATACAAGAAGAGGAATCCATTTAGTTGTCTAGTAATAGCTTATTGTGATACAGTATACTAAAGCCTTCAGCAGATTTAAGAACAGGAATCCATTTAGTTGTCTAGTAATAGCTCATTGTGATACAGTATACTAAAGCCTTCAGCAGATTTAAGAACAGGAATC
>MUZC01000195.1:27860-43293 GCA_002072015.1 Radix auricularia | reverse complement strand
GTCAAATCATGTCTCCCCCGTCAAATCATGTCTCCCCCGTCAAATCAAGTCTCCCCCGTCAAATCATGTCTCCCCCCGGTCAAATCATGCCACCGCCTGTCAAATCATGTCTCCCCTGTCAAATCATGTCTCCCGCCTGTCAAATCATGTCACCGCCTGTCATCGTGGTGCAGGTCACAGCCAACCACCTACTGTGATTTTAGTTGTTCTTCCAATACGTCTCAGTAATAAATTAAAAATGTGTATAAATCTTTTAAACGATGAAATGTCAACTGTTATCGCTAGGAAGGTATGTGAGGGCGTCTGATTGTAACCTGGGGATTAGCGATAGCAACAGTCAACATGAGATGTCTTTTGTACCTAACGGGCAGTTGAAGCTACTGCCAGCCGCGCCGCGTCCATCACCACCTTCCCAGGAGATGAGTTTGACCACATTTAACTACGCACGTCAATACCCGCCCGTCAAGTGGGATAAAGTGGGATAAAGTGGCATATGAACATGAGAGCAGTTGGGTTAGTTTGTGGGGTAGTGGTGTTGTGTGTGTGTGTGAGGGTAGAGGTGTTGTGTGAATGTTGTGTGTGTGGGATGATTGTCATCTATATCTTTCCGAGTCGGACTGAGTGGTTCCCGACAGAGTGGTGCCCGACTAAATGGTGCCCGACTGAATGGTGTCCGACTGAATGGTGTCCGACTAAATGGTGTCCGACAGAGTGGTGCCCGACAGAGTGGTGCCCGACTGAATGGTGTCCGACTGAGTGGTGTCCGACTAAATGGTGACAGACTAAATGGTGCCCGACTGAGTGGTGTCCGACTGAGTGGTGTCCGACTGAATGGTGCCCGACTGAATAGTGCCCGACTGAATGGTGCCCGACTGAATGGTGTCCGACTGAGTGGTTCCCGACTGAGTGGTTCCCGACAGAGTGGTGTCCGACTGAGTGGTTCCCGACTGAGTGGTGCCCGACTGAGTGGTGCCCGACTGAATGGTGTCCGACTGAGTGATGTCCGACTGAGTGGTTCCCGACTGAGTGGTACCCGACTGAGTGGTGCCCGACTGAGTGGTGTCCGACTGAGTGGTTCCCGACTGAGTGATGTCCGACTGAGTGGTTCCCGACTGAGTGGTGCCCGACTAAATGGTGTCCGACTGAGTGGTTCCCGACTGAGTGGTGCCCGACTGAGTGGTGCCCGACTGAATGGTGACCGACTGAGTGATGTCCGACTGAGTGGTTCCCGACTGAGTGGTTCCCGACTGAGTGGTTCCCGACTGAGTGGTGCCCGACTGAATGGTGTCCGACTGAGTGGTGTCCGACTGAATGGTGTCCGACTGAGTGGTGTCCGACTGAGTGGTTCCCGACTGAGTGGTGCCTGACTGAATGGTGTCCGACTGAGTGGTGCCCGACTGAATGGTGTCCGACTGAGTGGTGCCCGACTGAATGGTGTCCGACTGAGTGGTGCCGGACTGAGTGGTGCCCGACTGAGTGATGTCCGACTGAGTGGTGTCCGACTTAGTGGTGTCCGACTGAGTGGTGTCCGACTGAGTGGTGTCCGACTGAGTGATGTCCGACTGAGTGATGTCCGACTGAGTGATGTCCGACTGAGTGATGCCCGACTGAGTGATGTCCGACTGAGTGGTGTCCGACAACTAATCTTGATAGTTAATTGTTTCATCTGTCAGCTTGAAATGGCATACCTCAGGATTTTAAAAACAAAAAAGTTTCTTCTACCAGATTTTCTATCAGGAAAATCTGTCGGCTGGATGATGTCACGCGATTAAGATCCACATTTTGTGTATTTCAGTCGGACTAGATAATAGTCATATATATAGCACATTAAGCCGATATTACTTTCCCCCTTCCCCCACCTTTTCACTAAAGTGAACATTGAACAACACGCCATAATTGCAGACACACTTTTGTTTTTCTTTAGATCTAGACTATTTGTCTTTCTTTAAACGATTTGTCTTTCTTTACAACGCCATTAAATATTGAATGTAACAAGGGGTATGTTAACATATATCACGCCAACGGACAGAAAAGTACACTCCAGCTCTACTGGTCACTGATCAACTCGATCTTAAATACCTCCTGATATTTTTGTGTCAGTGATTGTGTAGAAAAATCCTATTTAATATGGGGACGATTTCTGGAAGTAAAAATATCAATGGGGTAAAAATGTACCAGAGCTTATAATGAAAACAAGAAACGACTAAATGACTAAATCTTATCAGTCGTCTTATCACTTTCAGGGTTAAACATGACATTTTCCTATCAGTTTTCATGGTTAACTTGATGTTTTCCTATCAGTGTTGAGTGTTAAACTCGACTTTGTCCTTTCAGTTTTCAGGGTTATACTTGACATTATCCTATCGACTTCAGTTCATCTTCTCTCCACAGTTGTCAATATTCAAGTAGCAGTGATAGGACGGGGATTGTTTGGGAAAACGCTGTGTGGTTCTGTTGAAAAAAGAGCAATCTCTTTGCTATGTTTTAGACCTGATAAATACTAGGAGATCAAAGCGGGCAAAGCCGTGCAAGGGAAATCATGACGGAAATTTTGACATTGCCTCCCCTGGATGCGCAATGCAAGTGCGTGTGACGGTGGCTTAAAGGGACTGCACTCACGCGTGAGTGGCACGGCGTGGGATGTTGTAGTGGACTTAATTACGGTGATCGGACAAGTGCTATAATAGAAATTGGCGCATGCGTGAGGGGTGTGAGGGTCACGCGAGCATGTTAGAGGTGGGTGGTGAAGGGTAAGGGTGGTGGGAAGGGCGGGTTGTGGGAAGGGCGGGTTGTGAGGGGCTGGGGTGCTACAGACAAAGTCCAACCTATCAGCCCTTAATTTGGACTCCTTGCTGCAGATGTCGGCTTGACATTCGAAGTTTTAGGACGAGGCTTTGGCCTTTTTNTAAAGAGAAAATCTTCAAAATTGATATTTTGCACACACCTTTCGTTTATCCATGTTATAAATAAAAAAATATATTAAAAAAAAAAATTAAATAAAAAATTTTAAAAAAACTAGCAAAATTGCACAGTATTCATTTTATTTTGTATTATTCTAAACAGCTGTGCGGCGTTGGTCAAATATCTGCGCGGTCGCGCAGCTTAGAAAAAGGAAGGAGTATTTACCTTCGTCTGTTGGGTCGTTTCAATCGTTTGGTTTGTTAAGGTCTGACGGTTCTGTGATTCACCTGTAGTCTGTAGTGATTTTTATTTTATCAATACCAGTAAATTACAGCCGTAAATAACAGCAGTATATTCTCTTCCCTTATCTGTATAGACTGTCAGGATCATTCGGAGGGGGGAGGGGGTTGTGCTTATCAATCAGGTATCTCAGACCTACTCTGTATAAAGTCTTTATAAAGTGTATGTCTGGTTTCTTATGTGTGTATTCCATAATCCGTATGTGTGTAGTCCATGTTGTGTATGTGCGAAGTCCATGTTGTGTATGTGTGTAGTCCATGTTTAGTATGTGTGTGTCCATGTTGTGTAAGTGGATAGTCCATGTTGTGTATGTGTGTAGTCCATGTTGTGTATGTGTGTGTCCATGTTGTGTAAGTGGATAGTCCATGTTTAGTATGTGTGTGTCCATGTTGTGTAAGTGGATAGTCCATGTTGTGTATGTGCGAAGTCCATGTTGTGTATGTGTGTAGTCCATGTTTAGTATGTGTGTGTCCATGTTGTGTAAGTGGATAGTCCATGTTGTGTATGTGTGTAGTCCATGTTGTGTAAGTGTGTAGTCCATGTTGTGTAAGTGTGTAGTCCATGTTGTGTATGTGTGTAGTCCATGTTAGCCATGTTGTGTATGTGAGTAGTCTATGCTGTGTAAGTGTGTAGTCCATGTTGTGTATGTGTGTAGTCCATGTTGTGTATGTGTGTAGTCCATGTTAGCCATATTGTGTATGTGTGTAGTCTGTTGTGTATGTGTGTAGTCCATGTTAGCCATGTTGTGTATGTGTGTAGTCTATGTTGTGTATGTGTGTAGTCCATCTTTTGCAATGCCGGGTTTAGCTTTAAGCTACTTAAGCTCTAGCTTTCTTGTGGCCATACCCCACCCAACCCATCCCAATAAAACTTTCCGAGTGAGCATTGTTATGTTTAGCACTGATAAAGAATATATGAGCGTATTTAGGGACTCTATATGAGCTTATTTAGGGACCCTATATGAGCTTATTTAGGACCCCTAGATGAGCTTATTTAGGGACCCTAGATGAGCTTATTTAGGGCCCCATATCTCAAATAGCGTATGGTCTTATCCGGCACTGATCTTTCGTATGAAAGTGTATGTTTATAGTCTATGTTTTGTATGTCTGTTGTACATGTTTCATGCGTGATGTAGTTCATGCTCTTTATGCGTGTGGTCCATGTTCTCTTTGTTGAGTGTAGTCCATATTCTCTGTGTGTAGTCTGTATGTGCATATTCTCTAAGTCAGAGTAGATCGGTTTCTCTATGCTGATGATATTCTGAAAGTGTGGTACATAATATGCATGCCATGCAGTGCTACTATACCCTGTAGTTATATCAAACAAGGACATAGTAAAAAAGATATCCGACTTTCTGATTATTGCGACGTTCTTCTTCGCGACTCTATCTCAACAACCCACACAGCGCTTACTGTCATGGGGGCTAGCCGTCCTTAAAGTTGTGTCGCGTGTCAGAGCAAAGCCTCCAAGCCAGTGTGGGTGGTAACTTACAAAAGAACGAAGAAAAGGAAACTGTTCCGTCACACACATATATATATATATATATGCGCACTCTTAAGGCCAACCGTTATACCCGTCGTCATTACATGAGGGATTGGATGTAAGGCGGGTTCGGCAGCTCCTACACGCGAGCTGGCCAGGGGGCGCCAGGGGCCGTAATCATATTCTAGGAGCCACTTCCTATGGATCACTTCCGGTCCGAATTCCCAAATAAAATAGGAGAGTGGCGGAGGTTCTTGTGGTTATTTTTTTCAAGTGTCGGCGCACAGGCGGACTTGAAGGTGGGTGATGTATGTGATCAAAAAGAGTATAATTACTTTTTTCTTCTTGTCTATTTATCTTTCAACGGGTTTAATTACTTGTAATTTTGAAATAAAAGTTTGAATATTTCCATTTTATCACAAATTTTCTGCCCCCCCCCACACCTTTAATAGCTCTTGAGTGTAATTTTATAGTAGTGCGAGTTTTCATATAAATTAT
This sequence comes from Radix auricularia, assembly GCA_002072015.1. NCBI lineage: Eukaryota > Metazoa > Mollusca > Gastropoda > Lymnaeidae > Radix > Radix auricularia. The sequence continues at coordinate 38,112 of MUZC01000195.1, read as the reverse complement.
TTAAATTGCCAGAGTATTGAATAGAATGATCGCATAGGCGAGTAGCTCGAAAATCGTCGGCCTGTGGACTGAGTCCGAACTGTGGACTGAGACCAAACTGTGGACTGAGACCAAACTGTGGACTGAGACCAAACTGTGGACTGAGACCAAACTGTGGACTGAGACCAAACTGTGGACTGAGGCCGAACTGTGGACTGAGACCAAACTGTGGACTGAGGCCGAACTGTGGACTAAGGCCGGTGGGCGAGCAAGTCCTCCGAAGATCGACAGTTCTCTATATGATACAAGTTATTTAGCGTCATCTTCCCTCTGAAATCTATTTTAAAAAATCCTTGCATTTTGAGAATGCACCGGGCTAAGCTTGCGTTAACTGGAGTTAACTCTGAGAAACTCCAATGAAGATTTAGTGCTTGTTCTAACGTGGACAACGGTGTAAAGCTGATCTAGGACGGAGCTTTCTATAGTCAATAAGTTAATTGGGTTTTGTCATTGGTGACGGAGCACGTTTTCGATTAGAGTTGGGTATAGAAGGGAGGTAACAGATATAATAGTTATAGTACAACAACTCATAATGTCCTTTCACTCACTGGGGTGGGAGAGGGGAGGTCGTATAGTTATCACGTCCTGAAAGCCGTTTCGTGCCCACCAGTCAATTTCAGCGTCACTGCTGCTCCTCAATCTTGACATCTCTCGTTTGTAAGAAAGAAAATGTAAGGAAGAAAATTAATTAATTACTTTTTTTTTCAAAACCCAATTGTTCTTTGCTGAATGCATGGCCGTAGAAACTTGTATTGGAATTAGAGAAAACACTTTGGTATCTCACACACATTTTAAGGCGTTACATTTAAAGTAAAACAAACAAACAAAGAACACAAATAATAATGAATTTTGTGCTGCATTGTTGTAACCAGTAACATTTAATGATTTATCGACACATATTTTTTGTCCCTTTTAATCTTATCTAACAAATAGGCTTGTAAAAATGTTCTCTCACTGTAAATTTATCATACAAAAATATAGCTAGTTCGGCCTTTCATACAACAGTACATCATAATTATTAGCTTGTCGCGACTTTACGGCTTAACAGTGGCGGTTAGCAAATACACCCCCTCCCCCCCCCCCATCAACATACACACAAAACTAATAAAATTACTTGACAAGACATGCAATGAGGTGACTCATTTTATTTTATTTTACCACGTTTTTATAACTTGCTTTTTTTCCTCTTCCTCCGCAAAATTTAAAATGTTCCAACGTAAAATTAAACCATTTCTGATGGTTCTAGAAAGTTTACCACAGAGAGATCTTGGATAACAATGCATTGTATCCAAATTTCAGATCGATCAAATGTACCTTAATTAAATTAATGTATTTTTTAGTTTATCTCAATATATCATATTGTCTGCTCTTGTTGACATCCACGTCCCATCGAAGTTCACCCCGTGACCACATCCCCATGGTATTAAAACTTTGGGCGAGCGCTTATGAGGTGTTTAGCATAAAAATAAATATAGGTAAAAAAAAGATTTTAAAAACTCACGTTTTTATAAGTGGACTAAAAAGAAGAAAATAATTTTAAAATGATAAGTTCAAGTACTTTGTTTTAGTATGACTAAAAACGCAAAAAGGGTGAAAAGAACGGACACAAACACACATTTAAAATTAATTTTTTAAAAAGTTTTCGCTGGAGGCTTGAACCCAGGAGCTTCCGCGTGTAAGGTGGACGTGATAGCCACTACATTACGAATCACATTTTTTTTTAAAAAAAAGAACAACGCCAGTGAACGCAAGAAGTATTGTTCGTTTCGAGACACGCCAACCATAAACTGATTGGTCGACCCCAGCTAGGCTCATTCGTCATGCTTGTTTGCACATACTCGCTTTGGTGAATTATATATATTATAGTATAGATTTGGATGTGCCCAGTCTATCCTAGGTGTGGAATGGCGCCCAAAGTCCTGGGCCTAAAGCTCTTCTAGTAACTCGGCCAACCCCTGACGGACGTTCCTGGGCGGACCACTCTAAGAGGGCCGACAGGAGATCCAAGAACAAGGTCTAAGGTGCCTTCCACGAGATTTAAAACACAAATTAGATAGGGGTGGGTAATTTTCCTACTTGGACTCGTTACAACCTCTGTGCGCCCCCCCNCCCCCCCCCCCCCCCCCCACTCTCAATCAAAAGTTGCAATCAGATGCTGTGTAAACAATAATATGTGTCATCCGTCCACAAAGATACTCATAGCGGCTAGAGCTTCAATTAATTAGCTGGGGCATTATTGATGGCCCCAGGTGGTGCACCCAACAAACGGCTATTACAGGTCAGACGGCCGTGTCGTCACAAAGTTGACCCCCCCCCCCCTTTCCCCGAGGGTCGCCTATACACATCTCCGACGTCTGATGGGTTTCAAACATTTTGCACATGTGACCTTAAATCTAACGGTCCATTGGTCTAATCAATGTTCGCTTCGTTATAGGTTTGGGTGGGAGTGCTATCTATAGCAGGTGTACTCATTTTAAAATAACTTATAGCATGTATTTTTTGATGATTATTATGACCATCGAGATTGAAAATAAAACATGGGCCGTGAGTAGTGCAAAAAAATAAGAAGGGGTATGGGGCGAAGTTCATCCTTGCTTCAAGTCGCCAATAACTGCTGGCAGTTTAAGACCCCCGCCCCTCACCCTCGAACCGAAAACCGACGGCTGTCTCCTGAATTCCAGCGAATAAAAATGGAAGACTAGACACAAACCTCGGATAAGAGACGGACGGAATAGTCTTCTGTACAGAAGGAGCAGCGTCTGTCAATAAGATAAGAAGAGCTGTATCGTTCTGTTGATCCGTGTTACCAAACACCCCCTTGTGCTGGTTTCACTGTCAGCTTCCGTGTCACAGATTGTGCTCCAATAAATATTCAAATTTTCTCGTGAGCACAGAATATAAATTGGCCAGCGTGTATGTTATTAAAACCGCTACTGTATGTATTTACCTTGCTCAGCGCGGAAGTGCGCCCTCCCCACCGCCCGCACATCCCCTCCCCCACACAGTTATTAAACGACATTTATAAACATATATTATTCAATGTTCCCTTTAGGTTTCGTTCGTTCGTGTGCAAAGCGTAAAAACTCGTGAGGCAAAGTTGCACACCGTCCATTTTTTGTGAAATATTTTAAAAAATTGCTGCGCGGTAATTCTAAACTGCCGCGCAGCTTAAAGGGAACATTGATACTTTTATAACGGTATACTCTTGGGTACGCTTTTTGCAGTTAGAGAGAAAAAAGCAATTTGTTTTGGAGTCAAAATTATTTCCTGATTCTGTCTCTTGTTATAATTAGCTGGTAGGAAAGGACAATGAGGCAGAAAATCTATTAAGGACCATGATACACCGCTCCTGTTAATCCTCCATGAGGACAAATTTGGTTATAATGTGAGAAACACTGCATTTGATATTTTCTTGGGAGTCGACGTTTGAAACTTTTCGCCGGCAGTGTGCGTATGCATGTGACTGTGTGCGTATGCGTGTGCCTGTGTGCGTGTGACTGTGTCTGACTGTGTGTGTGTGTACAGATCATTTAAATCTAACACGACATAAATCTCGATAGATAGATAGATATACTTCCTTCACATTTAACCACTGATGAAATCCAGATGCGTTGATGTCATCGTGGTGCTATGTTCATTGAATATTGAATAGGCCGAGCTGGAGTTCAACCAAGCGATGTGTACTAGTGTACACGTACACGCTGTGTAATGGCCCTACGTTATCACCCAGTGGCTGATCAGCTTACAAGCTAATACAAGCGAATACACGTACATATTTTTAGGGGTGTACATTTACACACCCTGTCCTGAAGTTACATGTACTTACTGTGTACAAGCTCTTAGCTGACTGGCTGCGGCTGATCACCTCGAAAGAATTAGTGAGTACAAGTACACACTGTGTACTGGAGTACACGAACGCGGTGTGTGCTGGAGTACACGTACACAGTGTGTACTAACCTTGTGTTGATATCACCGAGTGGCTAATCATCTCGTAAGGATTAACCGTCAACTCAAGCACAGTGGCCGCCTCCAATAATTCATCACACCGTTAGGTGGAGTGATGCAGAGCTATGCTGAAACTGAAGGTAGGCGTCTGTGTCGTTAGGGAAATTGTTGTTTGTAGTGGTACAACTGTTATACTAGAGCAATGCTGAAACTGAAGGTAGGCGTCTGTGTCGTTAGGGAAATTGTTGTTTGTAGTGGTAACAGTTGAACTGTTACACTTGAGAAATTATGACCCGAAATGTATTTGATTAAAATGAATCCGTATAAGCAGAGAAACTGCCGTATGAAGTGTTGATTCTTTTTTTTTCTTCAAAACAATGAATCTGTGATATTATTTTTAGAGATATTTAAAAGCATGGTGCTAAAAATTTTACAACAGGGCGAGTTCAACATTGATAGCAATGCTAGCAACATGTCAGAGATCACGTGCTTGTATTTTGGTGTATTCTATTCAGACCCCCCCCCCCCCCCCCCCCCCCCCAACCGGGACTCTATGAGTTAAGTAGATTTTCACTGTCCCGTTTACTCATTAGTTCACAGCCAATACGTGTAGTTATTGCCGACTAGCTCTGAAACTGTAGCATCGCTCATGTGGGCCATGTACTTCCTCTGTGGGCCATGCACTTCTTCTGTGGGCCATGCACTTCTTCTGTGGGCCATGCACTTCCTCTGTGGGCCATGCACGTCCTCTGTGGGCCATGCACTTCCTCTGTGGGCCATGCACGTCCTCTGTGGGCCATGCACGTCCTCTGTGGGCCATGCAATTCTTCTGTAGCTGTGGACCATGTACTTTCTTTGTGGGGCATGCAGTTCTTGTGTGGGCCATGTACTTCTTGTTTGGGTCATGCACTTCTTGTGTGGGTCATGCACTTCTTGAGTGGCTCATGTACTTCTTTTGTGGGTCATGCACTTCTTCTGTGGCCATCCAATTCATGTGTGGGTCATGCACTTCTTTTGCGGGCCATACACTTCTTGTGTGGGCCATGCACTTCTTGTGTGGGCCATGCACTTCTTGTGTGGGCCATGCACTTCTTGTGTGGGCCATGCACTTCTTGTGTGGGCCATGTACTTCTTGTGTGGGCCATGCACTTCTTGTGTGGGCCATGCACTTCGTGTGTGGGCCATGCACTTCTTGTGTGGGTCATGCACTTCTTCCGTAGTAATGTACTTCTCATGTGGGCCATGCACTTCTTGTGTGGCCATGTACTTCTTGTGTGGCCATGCACTTCTTGTGTGGCCATGCACTTCTTGTGTGGCCATGCACTTCTTGTGTGGCCATGCACTTCTTGTGTGGCCATGCACTTCTTCTCATCAATTGTTTGAGTCCATTATATGATTCTATGACAGCATTGTGACAGGAATGCACTGGTTGTTGTACATCAAGACGCTGGCACATTTTGACAATTGTAAATTAAGAACCCGAAAATGTGATTGGATCTAACGATTTGTCTGAAGTCCATCGTGCTATTCACGTGATGACACTGTAACATTAGTTTCATTAGGTTTGAACAGCAGGAACACATTTAACTTTTCTCCCTTTGCGTGACAACCAGCACAAGGTCCCTGCATGTTTATTGCACGTGCTGTAAATAACTCAAGTGAGCTACCCCATCAATGACGGTAATTTTTTTCCTTGTATGCGAGATCGCAGTACCAGTTTTAAGTTTCTAGGAACTTAGGCCCTATGTACTCTTATCTTTAGTGCTCAGTCGCAGACTTGAGTTAAAGGTACGATATAACCTGAATTTTTCTCCTAGAGTACTTAAAACGAAAGCTTAAGGGGTAGGTGTGGTGGAGGCAATGTTTGTGGGGGGTGGGCATGGAGGCGTCGTTTTGAAATCTGACGAGACGGCTTTAACCGTTTCATTGTTGTTGTCACATGTCACAATACACGGGTGAACTGCCTGTTCGACTCCAGCAACAATGTATTTGAACCGACATAACAGCAATTTATTTACACCGACATACCAGCTAAAAATTTGTCTAGTTTATATCTGTCAGATAGTGTCATCTCTAGCCCATCTCCTGTTAAATAGTGTCATCTCTAGCCCATCTCCTGTCAGATAGTGTAATCTCTAGCCCATCACCCGTCAGATAGTGTAATCTCTAGCCCATCTCGTGTTAAATAGTGTATTCTCTAGCCCATCACCCGTCAGATAGTGTCATCTCTAGCCCATCTCCTGTTAAATAGTGTCATCTCTAGCCCATCTCCTGTAAGATGTGTCATCTCTAGCCCATCTCCCCTCAGATAGTGTCATCTCTAGCCACTCTCCTGTTAAATAGTGTCATCTCTAGCTCATCTCCTGTTAAATAGTGTCATCTCTAGCCCATCTCCTGTTAAATAGTGTCATCTCTAGCCCATCTCCTGTTAAATAGTGTCATCTCTAGCCCATCACCTGTGAAATAGCGTCATCTCTAGCCCATCTCCTGTTAAATAGTGTCATCTCTAGCCCACACCTGTGAAATCGTGTCATCTCTAGCCCATCTCCTGTTAAATAGTGTCATCTCTAGCCCATCAATTGTGAAATAGTGTCATCTCTAGCCCATCACCTGTTAAATAGCGTCATCTCTAGCCCATCTCCTGTTAAATAGTGTCACCTCTAGCTCATCACCTGTGAAATAGTGTCATCTCTAGCCCATCACCTGTGAAAGAGTGTCATCTCTAGCCCATCTCCTGTTAAATAGTGTCATCTCTAGCCCATCACCTGTGAATTAGTGTCATCTCTAGCCCATCTCCTGTTAAAAATGTGTAATCTCTAGCCCATCTCCTGTTAAATAGTGTCATCTCTAGCCCATCACCTGTGAAATAGTGTCATCTCTAGCCCATCACCTGTGAATTAGTGTCATCTCTAGCCCATCTCCTGTTAAAAAGTGTAATCTCCAGCCCATCTCCTGTTAAATATTGTCATCTCTAGCCCATCTCCTGTTAAAAAGTGTCATCTCTAGCCCATCTCCGTAGCCATTCTTTAGCCCCATTCCCGGAAAAATGTAATTTTTCTTCCCACCCCTCCCCTAACACCCTTTAAAATAATCTCTTAAAATCTTTTAAAAATAAAAACCTCTTGTTAAATGAAGTACATAATTTTAAAACTTGTTAAAATGAATCACGCTAAGATTGGCGGTTATACAGAAATAGCCGTCCACGTATATAACATAATCGTCCTAAGGCGACCAGTCTTTTCGGTGTTTATTCTTAGGCCTCTCGTCCCAAACAACCACCACTCAAACAACCACCACCCCAAACAACCCCCACTCAAACAACCACCACCCCAAACAACCCCCACTCAAACAACCACCACCCCAAACAACCCCCACTCAAACAACTACCACTCAAACAAACACCACTCAAAAAACTGCCACTCAAACAAACACCACTAAAAAAACTACCACTCAAACAAACACCACTCAAACAAACACCACTCAAAAAACTACCACTCAAACAAACACCACTCAAACAAACACCACTCAAACAAACACCACTAAAAAACTACCACTCAAACAAACACCACTCAAACAAACACCACTCAAACAAACACCACTCAAACAAACACAACTCAAACAAACACCACTCAAACAAACACCACTCAAACAAACTAACACTCAAACAAACACCACTCAAACAAACACCACTCAAAAAACTACCACTCAAACACCACTCAAAAAACTACCACTCAAACAAACAGCACTCAAACAACTACCACTCAAACAAACACCACTCAAACAAACACCACTCAAACACCCCCCCCCCCAAACAACCACCACCCCAAACAACGACCACTCAAAAAAAAACCACCCCAAACAACCCCCACTCAAACAACCGCCACCCAAAACAACCTCCACCCCAAACAACCGCCACGTTAAACAAACTCCAACCCAAACAACACTCCTCCACAACCTCCACCCCAAACAACCTCCACCCCAAACAACCTCCACCCCAAACAACCGCCACCTTAAACAACCTCAACCCCAAACAACCTCCACCCCAAACAACCGCCACCTTAAACAACATCCACCCCAATTAACCTCCACCCCAAACAACCACCACCCCAAACAACCTCCACCCCAAACAACTTCCACCCTAAACAACCTCCACCCCAAACAACCCCCACCCCAAACAACTACCATCCCAAACAACCTCCACCCCAAACAACTTTCACCCCAAACAACCTCCAAACAACCTCCACTCCAAACAACCGCCACCTTTAACAATCTCCACCCCAAACAACCTCCACCCCAAACAACCTCCATCCCAAACAACTACCACCCCAAACAACAACAACCCCAAACAAGTAACACCCCAAACAACAACCACCCCAAACAACAACCACCCCAAACAACCTCCACCCCAAACAACTACCATCCCAAACAACCTCCATCCCAAACAACAACCACCCCAAACAACAACCACCCCAAACAACTAACACCCCAAACAACAACCACCCCAAACAACTTTCACCCCAAACAACCTCCACCCAAACAACCGCCACCTTAAACAACCTCCACCACAAACAACCTCCACCCCAAACAACTACTGTTGTGAAATTAGTTCAATTGTTTACAAAGAATGAACAGTTTTATTTGCGACTGATGGTGTGCTATTTTCACCATACACCGCCTAAGCGTTGTCATTTATGTCTGGCGCAACGTCAGCTCGCATTGTTATAGGCTCACCACCCCATGAGACCCCCAAGTCATACAAATATATGGACCAGCGAGTGCCAGCGACCCCATGAGACCCCAAAATCACACAAATATATGGGTCAGCAATCCCAAATGAGACCCTAAGTCATACAAATATATGGGCCAGCGAACCCATCAGACCCCCAAGTCATACAAATATAAGGACCAGCGATCCCATCAGACCCCCAAGTCATACAAATATAAGGACCAGCGATCCCATCAGACCCCCAAGTCATACATATATATGGACCAGTGACCCCATGAGACCCCCAAGTCATACAAATATATGGACCAGCGAACCCATGAGATCCCCAAGTCATATAAATATAAGGACCAGCGACCCCATGAACCCCCAAGTCATACAAATATATGGACCAGCGACCCCATGAGATCCCCAAGTCATACAAATATATGGACCAGCGACCCCATGAGATCCCCAAGTCATACAAATATATGGACCAGCGACCCCATAAGATCCCTAAGTCATATAAATAGATGGACCAGCGACCCCATGAGACCCCCAAGTCATTTAAATATATAGACCAGCGACTCCATGAGATCCCCAAGTCATATAAATATATAGACCAGCGATCCCATGAGACTCCATCAGATTCCAAGTCATACAAATATATGGACCAGCGACCCCATGACTTGCGAACCCCGGGTTAAACAGCTGGTCATCTATATAGCCAAGGAGTGTTATTACTCCTTATTTTGATCCCTTCAGATATAAAACAATGTTTTCGCCATCACATATTTCAATTTCTGTTGTGGAATGTATCGATTTTGTACATGTTAGTACAAAACAACACAACTAAATTTGATGTAGCGATGCATAAGCAGACAAGGTACGGAGGCGGTTATTGAAACAGACCATAAAATATATTAGCGTTAATGATGTTCTTGGTGTTGTCACTAGAAGGTGCGAGGGGTGCGGCCCGCACCGGATGACACCATAACAAGGGTGACTCCAACTTTCCAAATTCTTTATGTTCCCTTTATTTGGCACTGTGAGACTCGGAGGAGGTCTATGGGGTAAGACGTGAGGGGGTGACGCCATGAGTTACCGCACTGAGTGACACCAACACTAGGGACGCCTCTGCATACACAATTGTATTCTCCAATACAGGTGGTGCAGATGTTGTTATGTTCGTTTTTAAACAATAGATTGGTCAGTGTCCAAATTTAGGTCAAGGGTCAAGACTGGCCACACTGGGTACTTAATGACCCTAATAATGGACGCTCCAAATGATCAGACTAGTATTCAGAGTATGTAATTATTAGACCCATTAATGAATATTCACATCCGCCTCCGGTAGCTGCCTTACTGCTCTGTTATGAAGCATGGAGTGACTGAACAAAAACTGTTTTATCTTCAAAGTCAATTTCGTTTTTTTCTATCGCCTCGCCTGGCAACGGATTTGTTGGACATCAGGTGGTTGCCGTGGTTAACAATGGTGTTAGTGGTGGCCGTGGTTAGCCATGGTGTTAGTGGTGGCCGTGGTTAGCCGTGGTGGCCGTGGTTAGC
>MUZC01000195.1:8959-26089 GCA_002072015.1 Radix auricularia | reverse complement strand
TGGTGTTAGTGGTGGCCGTGGTTAGTCGTGGTGTTAGTGGTGGCCGTGGTTAGCTATGGTGTTAGTGGTGGCCGTGGTTAGTCGTGGTGTTAGTGGTGGCCGTGGTTAGCTATGGTGTTAGTGGTGGACGCAATTTATGAATCCTCGTATAGATATTTATATCGACACCGCCTTGATGTTGTGGGCTTGATGTTACTAGAAATAACAAAACGCTGACAAGTGGGTGGAATGGTCCTGTGAGAGGAAAACATACCAAAAAGAACGAGCGGGGGTATGCAGGGATGGGTCTTTTAATTGTTAATTCTAATTTTATCGATTGGTGGCCTCACTCCCCTGTTATTCGTGCTTCGTGCAACCCCCCCCCCCCCGGGTCGCTTCACACCACTCCCAACCCAAACATTTCTTCGCTTGTTATTACCGTGAAGCAGTGAAAACCCAGTCGGGAGATGTGAAATTTGTGTTTGTTCTTTTATAATGAATAAGTAAGGAAAGAGTTATTATTTCTGCATGTATATCTTCTTTTTATGTATTTTAACATTTCATTCTTACATTTTCCTTTATTTGCCTTTTCATTAACTTAAACCGATTATTAACTGAATCTCTCATTAACTTATCCATTTATTAACTATTCCATGCATTAACTTACCCATTTATTAAATTGCAATTCTATTAACTTACCATTTATTTAAATTACCCACACATTAACTTATCCATTCATTAACTTATCCATTCATTAACTTATCATCCATTTATTGTTTCTCCAGATGGCCGTGTGGAGCTAGTGACGGACAAACACATCAGCCAACTGACCATTCAGTCGGTGGGCCCGTCTGATGCTGGGACCATGTCCGTGTGCGTGTCCAGCGCCATAGGATCTGACCAAACACAGGCCAACATACACATTGAAGGTACTTAGCTCAGTTAAGTTTAGTTGTATATATTCTGAATGGGCTGAAAGATGAGGTGTGTAAAATGACTACCCTTCATGGGAAGAACTATAATGCTAATGGAAGTCAAACCAGTGTTAAATGGGAGTCAAACTAGTGCTAATGGGAGTCAAACTAGTGCTAATGGGAGTCAAACCAGTGTTAAATAGGAGTCAAACTAGTGCTAATGGGAGTCAAACCAGTGTTAAATAGGAGTCAAACTAGTGCTAATGGGAGTCAAACCAGTGTTAAATGGGAGTCAAACTAGTGCTAATGGGAGTCAAACTAGTGCTAATGTAAGTCAAACCAGTGTTAATGGGAGTCAAATTAGTGCTAATGTAAGTCAAACCAGTGTTAAATGGGAGTCAAACTAGTGCTAATGTAAGTCAAACCAGTGTTAATGGGAGTCAAACTAGTGCTAATGGGAGTCAAACTAGTGCTAATGCGAATCGAGGTAGCAAAACAATGAGCCGTCTCGGTGGATAGCCACCTCCCCCAAACGCATCCCCTTCCCCTGGGGTGTGGGTCAAACTTGATGGTTGGGGTCAAACTGAGATTTGGAAGTCGAACTGGGGATGGGTGGACCTAGGGTCTGGAATGCTTGAACTCGTTAGCTTAAAATGAGGGACACATACTCAACAATTTAAAGATATTTCATATGGAACAGCATCAAAAGCTCTCAGTTTAAGACTATAGAATCCTCTGAGCATCCTCTAGGCATCAAATCCTCATTATAATTATATTTCAAAAAGGGAATATCCTGAGGGGAAAGTATGCATTTGTCATGTTTTTTTCCAAATAAATAAAAACTCCAATTTTTAAAAGTTTGGACTTCATCTAGAGCAAAAATGGGGACATAGCATCTTCTGCCTGTGTATTGGTATTCAGTGATGTTTTCTTTCTACAGATGTTCCTGGGGCACCTGAGGGCAAACCCCAGGTCTATGACATCAGCAAAACATCAGCATCTCTCTCCTGGTACCCGCCACTATCTGACGGGGGCAGTCCAGTGACCTACTATGTCATAGAGGCCAAGACCCGGCAGCAGACGACATGGGATGTCTTAGTTCCCCAGTGCAAGGTAACTAACTCTATTGGTGTGGGTTTGAACGTGCTCAGATCCAAGTAAAGCACCAGGACAGACCAGCCACCTTGTGGGTGAATCAGCTCTGGAAACATTTAGTTGAAGATGATAATTTGAGATAAGTGAATCACAGGGCTTTTTGTGTGAGTCAGTTGATATAGAGTAGATATTATATAAATCTAAGTGTAGATGCTAAGGAGAGAAAGTTTGATTTTACATGATAATCTGTGTATAGATTTGCTGTGTTCTATTTAACAACAATAAAGCTAGACAAGCACGAGAATGAAACCCACAGGCAACTAGTGGTAAAGAGGAAGACCCAAGAAGACATGGATACGTAGTGTGTGTTGAATGAGTCAGAGAGAATATATAGGAAAGAGCTGGGAATAATGGCAAACGTATGTGCAAAGTGGAAGGCTTTGACTGAGGCTACATGTTCCACATGGAACTTAAAGGAAAAATGATAATGTAGCAATGAATATACAGGATATTTTTAGTTGTACATGCATTTCATTCAAAAGGTCCTTGAGTCAAGAGTACCCGGACCTTGAAGAGTTGCTGGTGTTTTGTTACTCTTGATTTTATTGAGGTGTTTTATTACTGGTGATACCACTGACTATTTTATTACTGGAGACATCAACTATTTTGTAACATTAGTTATCAGTCAATTTTCTTACATGAGTTACCAATGACTGTTTTGTTACAGGAGTTATCCCATCACATATTTGACCTCAAGCAGAGCACGACATATCAGTTCCGAGTGAGGGCATCAAACAAGCATGGGCTCGGCCCCTCGTCAGAGCCCTCCGATCGTGTTATCACAACAGACCCTTTTAGGCCAATCAGTGATGAGGAATCTGAAGGTAACTCATGTTTGACAAGCCATACTGTCATGTCCTGTAGCCCCTCCCACTGTAGTAGCTTGTGAGCTTTATTGTGCAGTTGTCATCTAGAGATTTATAGTTTTAGTTTTCAACATTTCTCTATACATGAGCATGTCATTTCAATTAGAATTAGAGTGCTTTATTTTTATAAATATATTTTTTTCAAATTTTAATTTCTTGAAAATTAAGATTTTTTGCCTTTCGCACAAAATAATTTTTTTAAAAACAATATTTCAAATTATATTTGTGTAACCTGTGTATTCTTTTGAATGGAAAATGGTATTAAAAATAGTAAGCCTTCCAACAAGAATTGCTTTAATTCATTTAAGAAATATGGGGAAAGAAGGCTACTTTTTATAATGTAAGAAAATCTGTCTGTAGAGCTCAATGGCCTGATATTCTCTGGGCCTGTCCTGAAAGGTTAGTGTAGGCCAGTGGTTCTTAACCTTTTTGGAAGTACCAAACCCCACCAGTTTCATATGCACATTCACCGAACCCTTCATTATTAGTAGTAATATAGATGCCTTGAGTCGGGTGCTGTCTTGACCTCCCTCCGCCGAACCCCGGCGACTGACTCACCGAACCCCTAGGGTTTGATCGAACCCACGTTAAGAACCACTGGTGTAGGCTAATGAGTTAAAGGTCTGGATGACATGGAAGGCACCAAGTCTTAATAGTTCATGACATCAATAAGATTACTTTCACAAGAGAATGCAGTCTTCTCATAAATACAAATTAATTTGAGATTTGCACTACTTATTATTAGTCTTTATAACAAATTTAAAAACTTTACAGGAATGTTTCCAAGAAGTAATTTTTTTAATGGCATAATTTATTCTCATGCCTTATTCCCTGTACCTTTAGAGTCTAAACAACATTTGATACAAAACTATAGTTTTTAACTATTGACTTTCTTTAACGGGGTAAAGTTATCTTATCATAATCAATGTTCCCTCTAAGGCTCTTATCTTATTTGTTACAGACGCTCCTTCTATACAGAAGATTATTGCGTCCTACGCTTCGCTTACCTATGGTTTGTGTTTAGTCCTGCATTCTTATTAGAGTTTTAAATGTTGGTTTGTTGCTCAGAGTGCAAAGCTAAAAATTTTGTGTGAAAAGTTTCACAGCTAATATTTTTTGGATAAAATATTACAAAATTTTCTGCACGGTTGAATCTAATTCAAAACTACTGCGCTAAGTTGGTCTTATATCTGCAAGGCCATGCATCTTAAAGAGAACATTGATCATAATACAGCATACTTGATTTTAAATTATTTTAAGTCTATTTTTTTGGCTATTGACATTTAAGGAATAGCTAAGCAAGGTAAAAGGTTCAATTTTCAATCATAACAAATATTAGAGCTAGCGCTTTTTATATTACATTTAAAGTAGCTCTCATTGAACTGTATTTTTATGATGTTACTTTTTTTCCTTTTAAATATTTACTTAACTAGATTAATATCTATGTCTTATCTTGATGTATATTTTATAATTGCTGAATTAATAACACAAAATATCACTCATGTAGTGTATACCACATAAATTAAGTAAACAAATTTACACCGTATGATATACCCATATTTTTGATGATCTTGATAACGTCTTCTTCTTATTTTTTTGTTAACATCATTTATTATTCAGTAAATGTATTAGAAAAATGTCCCATTTTATTTGAGAATAAGGCAGCTTATTATTTTAACAGGTTGAATTAAATATTATAATTTTTGTTCTATACACCTTATCTATCGATTACTAAATTTAATAATTTATACTTGAAATTTAGTTGTAACTATTTCCTGGATATTTGATTGGCCATTTGAGATCATTGAAATGTTGATTTTATCTTCTCATTTCATAAAATCATTAAATAAATGTCAATGGAATTATTATTACTTTAGAAAAAATACTATTTTATATCATTATCTGGAAAGAACAGCAAGTAAAATAAGGGGTTGAAGGAAGATTTTGCTTATTTATTGTTTTTTTTCACAATTTTGGGTTGGCCCTACTGTAAGACATCCACTGAATGAGTCCCGATCAATATTAGAGCACTTGTCTTGACTGTATTTTTTACCAGGCTATCCTGAGGTCTTTACACCAAGCATTGAATATCGAAGAGGAGGTAAACACTGAAAATCATTTCATCCCTTTAAACACAAAGATAGACTTGGTCTTTATCTGTACAATGTAGCTCACTGAAATATATATTAGCTTAGGAATATTTCATAGAACGATTGTAACTGTTAGATGCTAAGTTACAAATTTAGGAAAAAGGAACCATCCATTATTCCTGATTTTGTATCATGAAAAATTATTTACTAATTTATTACATATAGAATTAAAAATTCATCTATGTTTGCAATTCTAAATTGACTTATTAAATTTAGAAATAAAAAAACAATATTTCTCTCCATAACGTTAAAATCGTTATGATTTTTTTAAAAATAACTAACAATTTTCAGTCTTATAAGTTATAAGTATAAGCAATTTTTTCTTCTTTAAAAGTTAGTTGTTGTGTTTAATAAATTTAACAAATGTTGCTGTTGAATCTTTATTTTAGTTAACTTTTAAGCATGTGATTTTAGATGAAATCTTAAATTTATTGTTTTTTATTAAATATATTCATTTATATTTATATAATTTTCCTGATCTTCTCAAAGTGTAAATCTTGATAAATTTCTTGAAATATTTGCTTGAATTATAAATCTTGGGCTCTCATTTCTGGGAGGGGTGGGGCCAACAAATTTTTCAATCTGTAAAAAAAAAAGAAGGGTGGGGGGGGGATTGCGGGGAGTGGAAACTTCTTTTAGAATTGCCCTTTATATAGGACATACGGAAATGTTTGGAGTAATACAAAATTTCTAAAAATAAATTATGCAAGAAGATTCTGTGCAAAAAGTATTTCTAAAATTAATAAAATAAAACATATTTGATCTTTCTCTACATTTAATTCAAATCTGCAATGCTCATCCTACACTTCTGCTTAAAATTTAAAGATTCAGTTCAAAGAATTTTACTTTCATCTTTTACATTACCCTTGATTAAAACTCCTTTCCAAAAAGATTGAATTGCAAAAATTTTATTAATGGGTTTTTCAAATTTAAAATGTTTAATTATTGACACGAATAAAATAAATAATTTTTGTAACAATGAATGCCTAAAAAAAGCTTTTAAAAGCTCCATCTGCATAGACAGTCTATTTTCTCATCTGCCCTAACCAACACTTTTACGTTGAGGCAGATGCCAGCTATGATACTTTGTAATATCTAAAAAAAATTAACCAAAATAAAAAATATATAAAATTAATACAGGCCAAAGATTTTTGAAAAAATAAAAATAAATTCCTTTGCACAGTGCATTTAATATATTTTGATGAAAGTATAAAAAAGAGAAGTTCAAACAAAATGATTAGACAAAATGAAGAGTCTGATCAACTTGAAGTTATTGGTATTCAAAAGTATGAGTAAGTATGATCCTGCCTTTGGCTAAAAGGAAAATTTCTGACTTAATATTTAGTCACTAATGCTAGTACCTGAATAGCCTAATGCTTGCTTCACAAGGATGGACCTATGGTCTTTAGACTGAGAACCCCTCAAGGAAATTTTTTTTTGTTCAAACTTTTAGACATTCCACTCATTTTCATCATTTAAAAATATTTATCTGCATGAAACCTTCACACACACATAACATTTAAAATAACCTTCAAATCTGTAAACTCTCATTAACCTAAGTAGACTGACGGATTATTGTTTGAAAATCGTCTCATCTGATGTTTATTTTTCTCTCTGTGTATTTATTAGGAAATCTTCAAAAAAGTGTTGCATAAAAATACTTTTTAATTTGTTTAACATTTAAACAACTTATTATTATTATTATAATTTTCTTTTTAAAAGTTTAAAATATATTTGGAGTAAAATTTAATTTGATAATTTGAATGCATGATAGATAGTAAAGAGTTACAATGGGTAGTTTAGCATGAAAAATTTAAGATTGGGACTGTGTTTAAGTATGTAATCTATTTTATTTCACATGAGATGTAAATGAAATATGCAACAACTATTATTCAATATGTATTTCTAATATATAAATATAAGTTAAAGTGATGCAAAAATTATGTAATTTGTATCTTTTACTTCATTTTAAATGTTCATTTTATTTAATCATATGCAGGTTTAATTATCTTTTAATTAATTTTAGTATCTGAAAATAAGACCACAATGTTAACGTTGAAAATGACCCTGTCATTTTAATATAAAAAATAAGAATGAATATTGTGTTCATCCTCAGGGCAACATTCATAAAGCCAAACGTTTGATGACATTTAAAATGAATTTATTCCCATTTTTTTATGAGGCATAAAATTGTATTTTACTCTCTATATCTGATCATTAATTTAAATAATTTCATACAATCTATTGATTTATTGTAATTTAAGATTAGGTCCTCTGATTACACTTAAGAAAATGAGCTTATAAATCTTAATATATGTAGGTCTACCTTAATGTGTTCTATATTTTTTAAAAAAGATAAAAATTTTATTTTATTTCAGATGAGCTTCCATTTGAACCTAGGACTGTTACCATCAACACCAAAGACAAGTTTGAGGACCTATATGATCTTGAGAATGAGGTTGGGAAGTAAGTTAATCATTTTGTTGGTCTCATCTTGAGAATGAGGTTGGGAAGTAAGTTTATCATTTTTTTGCTCTCATCTTGAGAATGAGGTTGGGAAGTAAGTTTATCATTTTGTTGGTTTTCATCTTGAGAATGAAGTTGGGAAGTAAGTTTATCATTTTGTTGGTCTCATCTTGAGAATGAGGTTGGGAAGTAAGTTTATCATTTTGTTGGTCTCATCTTGAGAATGAGGTTGGGAAGTAAGTAAATCATTTTGTTGGTCTCATCTTGAGAATGAGGTTGGGAAGTAAGTTTATCATTTTGTTGGTCTCATCTTGAGAATGAGGTTGGGAAGTAAGTTTATCATTTTGTTGGTCTCATCTTGAGAATGAGGTTTGGAAGTAAGTTCAATGGATCTCACATTGATCATTATGAGATAAATATCAGATGTAGATGGCGGCTCCAGCTGACCCAAACATTCACTCGGTGTTTTCTCTCTCTGACAGGGGAAAGTTTGGCATTGTTTACAAATGCAAGCAGAAGAAAGATGGCACAACTTGGGCGGCTAAAATACTGAGGTGCCGAGAGAAGGATAAAGCCAACATCAAGGAGGAGATAAACATCATGAACTGTCTCAGGCATCCCAAGCTCCTCATGTTGTGGGATGCCTTCGAGGACCCCAGGAGAGTCATCCTGGTGATGGAATAGTAAGATTTTATATTTTCTGAAATACACTATTAGGAATTATGGAATAGTAAGATATTATATTTTCATCAATGTGCTATTAGGAAATTTGACCCCAAAAAAACAAACCTTTCTCCAAAGGGAGACTACGAAAAATTGCACAATCTCAAATAATATATTAATACTATTATAAAAAAAACCTATAATAACCAATTTGTTAGAAACAATCTGTAGTAATAAAAATATTATAAGCATTTTGTTATACAAAATCCATTATTATCGCCTCTCTATTATAGCCTATCTTTCTTGACTTGTCTTGTGAAATCAATGTGTAGTAACAAATATATTTCAACAACTCAATAATTACCAATCTATTGCAGCAAATCTATTTTAATCACTCAATTATTACCATTCTATTGTAACCAGTCTATTGCAGCCCATCTAGTGTAACCAATCTATTGTAAATACTCAATTATAAATAATCTATTGTAAAAAAAAACAACGATTGTAAACAATCTATGAAACCGATCTGTGTCACATTTCTCTCAGTGTTGGAGCAGGGGAACTCTTTGAAAGGGTGATAGGTGAAGACTTTGTCCTGACCGAGAGAGATTGTGTCCACTTCCTGCGTCAGATCTGCGAGGGCGTGGCCTACATGCACAGCTCCTACATCCTTCACCTTGACCTCAAGCCGGAGAATATCCTGTGTGTGGCAGAAAACTCAAACAGGTAATGGATGTTTTCTTCTTCCTGGCATTATAGCATTCCCATCCCACTTGACCATCTTAACATTAGGAATCGTATCTTTATATAAATCATAGTCTAAAGAAATCTTTTGATAATTGACTCTTTATGTAGAGAAATAAAATGTTTGACATTTGGCACTAACTTTGTTCAAATTTTGCAGCTGTTAAATTATTTTTATTGTTGTTGTTAAAGTGTATTTTAAAACTTTTATTGTCTAATATTGGATTTGTGAATTTCTATTAAAATGAAATGAAAGAACCCTCTGATAAGCAATATGAAACAATTTCATTATTATTTTAAGAATGAATTAAAACAATGAAAATTTTAGTGTACATGCCACTAAATGACATTTATTGTATGTTTAAATCAGGATTAAAATCATAGATTTTGGATTGGCAAGGAGTTACAAACCAGGGCAGAGTGCTAAGGTACTTTTCGGAACCCCAGAGTTCATCGCCCCTGAAGTTATCAACTATGATGAAATAGATTTTCATACGGACATGTGGAGCATAGGAGTCATATGTTACGTGCTGTAAGCAAAGAAGCCCTTTATGATTTCTTTTTCATGTTGTCAAATTTCAATAGCAAAGTTGTTCAATGTAAGATATCTCTGTTAACTGTGGTAAAGTGTTTATAGTAACTGTGTTAAAATGTTTTTGCTGACTGTGTTAAAATGTTTTGTGTGGACAGTAGCTGCAGTGGAATATAAACAAGATAGAATCAAATTTTTATACCCTATACACTCGTTCTAAAGCTAAACTTTTTTGGACAAAATCTAGGAGGTAAAGTTGGGGGGTTGGCTTACAAGCGGGTCACAGGTGATTACTGCATGTATATTGAATATTGGTGTTTTTTTGTAGATCATCAAGGTCCTTTCTTAAATTCTACAAGATTCGACTCCTTTACCAGAAGCTATAATATATTATTAAACATCTGCACTTACCTTATTTAATCATTTCATTTATTTTTGTTAATGTTTTGATAAATTATTTTACAAATTTTGTTTTCAACAACAAATTTTAATGTACGCACTTTCACCACTGTTTACCAAAGAAATATTTTCCTAAATAACGGCAAGTCTTGCCTAAAAGAGCACAAAGACAAAGATAAGTAGCACAAAGTTAACAATCATAATGTGACCAATTTAGCTTGTAGTTTTAAAAAGAATGTGTACGATTTTGTTTAAGCTGTCCTATAATTTTTGGGGGGTCAGCTTGCGAGTTGGTTATACACATTTAATACTTTTCTCACTCCAAAAGAGAGGGGGTCAGCTTGAATGAATGGGGTATAGAATGAGTATATACTGTAATAATAACATTTTTTAGTCTTAGCTGGATTTTAATTTGTTAACCTTTATGAAACTTATATACATGAAAAATGTCTTTTAAAAAAAAACAATATGGAGAATCTATATTTTTGCTGAACTCTTTACCTCCAGATTATCGGGGCTGTCCCCTTTCCTTGGCGACAATGATGCTGAGACACTGAGCAATGTGACGGAGGGAGAGTTTGATTTCGAGGACGATGCATTTGATGAGATATCTGATTTGGTTAAGGATTTCATTTCCAAACTGCTGGTGAAGAAGAAAGAGTAAGTGCGCTAGATAGCTAGGGTCAAGGTTATTTGAGAAGTGCATGCTTGGTGGTTAGTTGAGGTCAAGGTTAATCAAGAAGTGCATGCTTGGTGGTTAGTTGAGGTCAAGGTTAATCAAGAAGTGCATGCTTGGTGGTTAGCCAGGGTCAAGCGATGGTAAAGAGATTTAATTTTAAAAAGTATTTATAAGTTTCTGACTGAAGCCAATGAGTTAGTTTGTATTTATTTTAAAATGAAAATTATCTATTAATGTAGGAAATAGAAGGAGCTTATTTATGTACATGTGTGTACACATTTTGATCATTTGTTAATCTCCATGCTACCTAAAACCTAACATTACCCGGTAAACCTGCAGTTTCCACACATTATTTCACAGCCAAATTTAATTTTATCTTGAGAACTTACATTTTTAATTAATTAAAATGCATTATTATATGTTAGATGTTAGCTATTTCAGCGCTATTTTGTAAGTCTTATTAATTTCTAAGGCAATTTTTCAATAAATAAATATAATAGTTGAACATGATGCAACCATTTTGTTTATTTATAACCCTACTTGCCACGTTGTCACAGTAAGATGCCAAATGAAATTTTCTCACTTAAAAACAAAAAAATAACAATCAAACATCTAGTAACTAAATAAAAAATGAAATTGTCTTTAAAATATTTATTTATCTTCTAATAACACTGAAAAAAATATCTTCAGTCAGTAAATTTATTTAGCATGGTACATATCTGGCAAGCAGGGTGTTACATAAAAAAACAGATGTAACGTGACCAATTATGTATCATGCTCATCATTTGTCCTTTGGGTTCCTTGTGGTACATAGGGCCTCTGTCAAAGCTCGCCACTGTGCACGGTCCCTTGCCAGTTGCTTCAATTCTTCCCAGCTCTTTCCAGTTCTTCCAGCCTCATCTAACATGCTCTGTCTCCATGTATCATATAAGCCGAAAATTGCCTTAGAAATTAATACAACTTACAAATCAGCATTCAAATAGCTAAAATACAACATATAATAATGCATTTAATAAATAAAAAACGTATGTTCTCATGAGAAAATTAAATTACAATGCAGCTGCAGTATTACCACATTACCATATCTAATTCATCTTGGGTTTAACTTAAATATCAGCATGCAATTTTATCAATGTGTAAATTTATTACAATAGGTTCGTGCTGAGCCATGATTAAGATTCATACCAAACTAATTTCTAAAGAATATCTCAAGTGTAATTACATAAGATTATTTTTGATTTCACACTGAAGACTTTTTAGCCCTGCTGTTAAGTTATGTAACTGAACTAAATTGTATCAGGGCTGAGTTACACTGGTTTCTTGTTTTGTTACCAGGCATCGAATGCTGACCACTGACTGCTTGTCTCATGGATGGCTGAATCAAGATGAGGTTGATGGGCTGAGGTACAAGCGATTGAACACAGAAAGATTAAAACGGTTTATGGTTCGTCGGAAGTGGATGGTACGTTTGATTACAAAAATGAGGCACTTGAAATTGTAAATTCTTGTATGTCTTGTCATATGTTCTTTACCTCACAAATTTTTTTAAAAAAATTAATCAACATAATTTATAAATAAAATAAACCTTACTTCAGTTAAGGTGCTGAAATGAAAATCTTGAAGTTTTGCTCTCATCAAAGTAAATAAAAATAAATGTATTTGTAAGGCTTTGGAGAGGTTGACCCAAGTAACACCCCACATAAACTGCAGCAGATATCAACATTTTTTATCTAGTTAACATTTGTTGTATATAAGTTAGTTAGTTAGTTATTTCCTCTCGGGCCGAAGACGGCACATAGGGCAGAGGTCATGGATTTCCATTTGCGACGATCCGTTGCTAATTGTAATAAGTCCTGGTTATTTCTTAGACCCATGGTTGAGCTTTCTCTTATGTTTGTTCTACGCAGGGTTTCTTTTGGTCTTCCTTGTTTTCTTTTGCCTGTTGGTGTCCACACGAGGGCCTGACGTGGGAGTCTTCTCTCGTCCATTCGAAGAACATGACCGATGTAATTCCATCGTCTTCTCCTTATAAAATTTGACACATTTTCTTAAGTATATAACCATAATTTTACTATCTCCAGAAAACTGGAAAAGCGATTTTGGCTGTTGGAAGGATGCGCAGGTCGACCAGCTCCAACAACTTGAGCCGCAGCAGCAGCAACGACAGCCTTCTGGACTCATGCAGTGCTACTACACCCATCACTGAACAGTCATCTGAATCATTCGATAATGCCTCCAAACGGGATGGCGCCCCTGACTCCAAGGTGAGGGCCACAGTGCCAGATTCAACTAACGAGACCAATGCACAAATGGCTGAGAGTCCAAATGACAACAGCTTGTCATCAACTTCTAGTGAGAATTGTTTAGGCAAAGAATGTCAAAACAACATCGCTCAAACAACGGTAACAGTTCAAGACTCTCATAGTCACAGTGAGGCAAAAAAGGAACTTCCGACACTGAAGAGGGACCAGAATGATAATTCAGTGTCGGGAAATTCTCCAAATTTTATTAACACTTCCAAACAACAGGAAAACCCAATTAATCTGAAGCCAATGTCAAAAGATTATTCCTCATTAACTGCGTCCTCCAACCTATCGCCTGCATCAGCCAGGAGAAATGTTGGGAAAGTAATTCCCTCCCCTGCACTAGGTCAGACAGTGACACCTGGTGGTGACATCACTGCCCAGGCCCCTTGCAGGCCTGTCTTTATCAAATCCATGAACAACTGTAAAGCTTGTGCAGGGGACGTTGCACGGTTTGATGTGGTCCTCTCAGGTGAACCCACACCTGTCGTCACCTGGTATCTGGAGGAGGAAGAGATAACTCCAGACCAGAGGCATACCTTGGACTTCAACAGTTCCACAGGGAAATTTTCTCTGATAATTCGAAGTATTGTTGAGGAAGATGAAGGCGAATACATGTGCAAGGCAGTTAACTCCGAAGGTGAAGTGACTTGTACAGCAGAGTTGTCTGTCCTAGAAATGTGAATTTAATTAAGATTTTGTGTGTGTGACCATTTTTTCCATGGATCAAGAAATATTCATATTTTTGAACTCCACAAATTGCATTATATGTATCTGTGAATTTCACTGTATTTCAAGTAGTACAAAATGGAGTGACAAGACCATAAGCAGCAATTTTTTAAAATAAAAAAGTGGCTGTAATGATTGGTTCCATAAAATATACAAAAATTAAAAAATTGTTGCATCTTGTCCAATTTTATTTTTAAACTTGTTGTTGGCTGACTTTTGTGTTGTTGATCCAAGTGTTCTCACATTGTTACTTGCTTTCATGTACAGTGGTACCCACCATCATGTTGGTTTTCTGCAAGCACACAAATCACTTCCACCTCTTAAAGCACTTACATGTCATATGTTACATTTTACTATGCAGTTCCTCTACCTTAAGTTGGCTCTAACAATTGTTACAAAAGTCTGTAGAAAAAAAAGCATAATATTGTGTATTTCTTTAAATTTTTTAAACTTTTAAAAAGGCTGATTCTTCCAATCATGTGTCTTTTTACCTTAATTTAATTTAATTTTGTTTTTATTTCCTCATCAGTCTTACTTTAGATTTTTTGAGTAGTGTAATAATAGAAATTCAAGCATCATGCATACAATTTCTGAGTGTTTTATTTTCAGCAATCCAGTTGTATTGACACAGTGCTTTATATTCTTACACAATAATTAGATTAGAAAATATTTAAATTGTTATTTAGATTTTAGAGAGCCCAAATGCCATGGCATTCTGTATGTGCCACTGAATGATGTGACGAGTGTTTTCATCTAGACGTGTGCCCCAAAACTTTAGGTGTACATTTTGTTTTTATGGTTTTTCCAATCTGTACGTTAAGGTATTTAACTCCAGGTTTGCCCTGCAAGTCCAATTAGTGGATGTAATTTTCCTTATCAGCTCTGAAGTTTCACTGGAAGTAAAACAAAGAGACACATGTGAAGATTTGTTAAACTGATAAATAAATTCATTTTGAACTCTGTGCCTTTGTTTGTGTGTATGTATGTTGTATCCTGATAGTTGTTTTACCCTTAGAGTTAAAAGTAACCATTAAAAGGCAATGTATTATAGGTTCTAGAGTATTTTGACATCAAATACATAGGGATTACTGAGTTGGCTTACATTGGGAAGTTCAGGAGACCACGCTAGCAATGAAGCAATAACAAGCACTTTAACACTGCATCCAGCCATCCAAGAAATTTTTAAGCTAAATATTAAAAATTAATTTTTTAAATTTATTTTGCTTTGAAATATAAATGTTTTATCCTTATGGATATGATACACTCAGTAGTTTGACTTCTCACACTGATTGGCCAGATTTAGTTAACAGCGGAATGATTGTTGAGGTGCCAGTTTTGTGGTAGAAAAATACTTATCTCCTTCTTTTTTTTTTGTTCTCCCCCAATGAAATAACTTGAAACCAACCTAGAAATAGCTTTTTTTGAAGCAGAGCTACAGCCTTGAAAATTTTTGTCAACCTCCCTGAATTTGCAAAGAGAATCACTTTTGATCTTTGTCCCATCCAGGATTTTACCTTTTTTTTTGGAGAAAGAAAATAATCTATTAAGGAGTAAGCTATAAAGGGAGAGTGGAACAATAATATGTAACTAGTATTTTGTTTAAAAACGCAATGAAGCTTTAATGTAATCTATTAAAATAGTATTTTGTTTATGTGAAGTAATTTAATTAATTTAATTAGTTTAATATTGTTAATTTTTCGTTGAGAATTTTATTAAATATAGAAAAGATTTGGAGATCTGACAAATTAATTTGACTTGACATGTAACATTAAATTTCAGTCAATCAGTGAAATGTACTTGACCATGTACATTTTTTGTGGGTTTTTTTTTATTATTGTAAAGCCTTAAAAATCTGTCTAATTTCATTTTTTAAATTGCAATTCAATTTCATTTTTAAAGAGCTGTTACGTTGGCTTACTACAGTAACTTTATCTGAACTGCCTTACTTTATTAAACTGAAATTGATTTAGAAAAAATTTTAAACTCTTAATTTTGTTAAAAATAAAACAATAATTTTTTGGAATATAACTTTTAGATTACCTGAACTGCCTTTAAAATAGATCTTTTTGTAATACAATGAAATTTGTTGGTTTTTTTTAATTTAAATAAGTATTAATTTTTGTATAGATATGTTGTAGTTTTGATTGGGTACTCACAAACAAATAATGAAAGGTTTACAATGGTTTCCTCAGCTATTATTAACTAATTTAAGTTGACTCAGTTCAGCTTGATAGAATATCCAGAAGGATAATTAATTTCATAGAACTGAAGCAAAAATGATTTTTTAGTAAGATTTACCTAACACAAAATTAATTGTTTGAATAACGAAGCAGATGTTTTCAAATCAATTTACATGGGAGAGCACTAGGAAGAATAATGTAATTAAGTTTTTTTTTATCTTATCACTTCCGTACAGAGGTTACGTCCCTTGTTATTTAATTATCTATTCATGCATGTGTTTAAAAAAACTGTTGATTTGTTATGAGAATGTTGTGTGTATGATTTCCTATGCATGTTGGTAATGGGTGTGTGGGGGTGGAGGGAGGTTGATTTCGGAGATTTTCTCTTCAGGGGATGAGGTGAAAAAATACTTGAGATTTAAGCTGAAATTCTCAGGATGGATTCTCACATCATTTCAAATGAAGCCAGCAATGACATAATACCAAAGGTCATAACTATAAGTAAAACCTTTGGTAATGCTCTCCTTCACACTGTTGCTCTGTTAGACTTTCAGTGTGCTGTAAACAGTTTAACCCATTATTTACCCACTGTCAGACATCCAGTGTGCTGTAAACAGTTTAACCCACCCATTATTTACCCACTGTCAGACATCCAGTGTGCTGTAAACAGTTTAACCCATTATTTACCCACTGTCAGACATCCAGTGTGCTGTGAACATTTTAACCCATCGTTTACCCACTGTCAGACATCCAGTGTGCTGTGAACATTTTAACCCATCGTTTACCTATTTTCATACTGGAATGATTAAACTATAGAAAAGTTGAATGAGCTGTGGGTAGTGGACATAAGTGGTAGATGTACATTTGCTGTTTCAACTTGTGCAGCAAAGTTGGAAAAGTGTCCAACATATGAAGATAAATATCACCAAATTAGGCAAGGAGATTTGGGGGGGGGGGGGCCTTAAACCAAAAGGCAGGATGGTAGGACGGCTAGCGCGTGAAATGTGTTCCTAGAAGATTTTTTGTTCTGAAGATTTTGTTAATAGTGTCGATTGTTTTTAGGATGAAGATAAAGAATGAATCAAGGTTTAGCTTATGTGATGGATTTAATTGGTTGCAGAAGCTGATTAAAGTTCACCGAGAACATCAAAGGGAATTGGGGAAAAAAAATAAATTATTCTGGTATATCTTAGATATACAGACGCTCCTTCTATGTAGAAGATAAATACGTCCACAGACCAAGACGGGTGAAATGTTGGCAAGTGATGCAAGGTTCACAGGCCACGGCTATGAAGGTTCACAGGCCACGACTATGAGGGTTCACAGGCCACGGCTATGAGGGTTCACAGGCCACGGCTATGATGGTTCATA
>MUZC01000194.1:593431-642823 GCA_002072015.1 Radix auricularia | reverse complement strand
GGTCGAATCGTCCGGGGTAGAACCGTCCGGGGTCGAACCGACCCGGGTCGAAACGACCTGGCGTCGAAACGTCCTGGCGTCGAATTGGCAGGGTCGAACCGTCCGGCGTCGAATCGTCCGGTGTCGAAGTGTCCGACCACCATATATGGCTAAAGTAGGAAATAAAAATTATTAATAAATCTTTTAAAAGATATTATTTGTGTCTGAAAGTAGATCTATATTTATATTGCTCATAAAAATGTGTGGCCTGCTCCATACGAATGGTTCTATGAAGTTCAGAACCCAAGAATATTTGATTCGAGATAATAAAAGAAATATGAGACAAGATTCATCAAGCCATGGGTAATTAAGGGGTCCTAAGCCACCATGTGTGTCTCTAAAAGTCCATGCCATGGTTCTGTATATATTGAAAAGAACAAAATATGGGTGAGACTGCAATCGGGCGTATAGATAAGTAGATGGATGTCATGCAAACAGGGTATGTAAGAGCCTGACAAGACGTCACAAATAGGTTATGTAAGAGCCTGACAAGACGTCATAAACAGGGTATGTAAGAGCCTGACAAGGCGTCACAAACAGGGTATGTAATAAGAGCCTGAGAAGACGTCACAAACAGGGTATGTAAGGGCCTGACAAGGCGTCACAAACAGGGTATGTAATAAGAGCCTGAGAAGACGTCACAAACAGGGTATGTAAGGGCCTGACAAGACGTCACAAACAGGGTATGTAATAAGAGCCTGACAAGACGTCATAAACAGGGTATGTAAGAGCCTGACAAGACGTCATAAACAGGGTATGTAAGAGCCTGACAAGACGTCACAAACAGAGTATGTAATAAGAGCCTGACAAGACGTTACAAACAGGGTATGTAAGAGCCTGACAAGACGTCACAAACAGGGTATGTAAGAGCCTGACAAGACGTCACAAACACGGTATGTAAGAGCCTGACAGGACGTCACAAACAGGGTATGTAATAAGAGCCTGACAAGACGTCACAAACAGGGTATGTAAGAGCCTGACAAGACGTCACAAACAGGGTATGTAAGAGCCTGACAAGACGTCACAAAACAACGTTTCGGCCTAGAGCCTTCTTCAACAAACAAATAGACACAAATAAATAAAACTAATAAAATGAAATTAAAACTTAGCTGCGGTGAAATCCAGAGCCAAAAAGACTTCTTGTCAGGCTCTTACACACACTGTTAGCATGACATCTATCTACTTCTGTACCTCTTGATAAGAGGTGACTTAGACTTTTTTTTAAAGTTCGATTAAAGCTTTTTTTAAAAAAATAGTTTGTTCCATTATTTGTCTAAAAAAAAAAAAGTTATATTTTCCCAGTAAATTTTGGGGATCTTTGGGAAGGTTTCTTCTACTGCAGCTAATTATGTCACGAAAAAGAAAAAAGACATGCACTATTTATTTTTGAGGGGTACTAACGTATATATATATATAGATGTAATACTGGACACATTCTGAAATCGCCGGGGGTGGGGTGAATCTATTATAAGAGAATTTAAGGGACAATAATAAATTGCCTCGCGTGCTGATCAATGGACAGAAAAATTTGTCATCATCATCATTGCATGTCGTCCCATCTGGGTCATAGCCAACGAACAAAGGCTCTCCAGGCATCCAGGTCCTGTGCCAATTTCTCTAACTTTCTCCAGTTCCCTTCTCCAGGTTATTTTGGGTCAACCTCTTTTCCTCTTGCCCTGGGGGTTCAAAGTAAGGGCTTGTCTCACAATGCTGGATGTAGAACTTCTGAGGGTGTGGCCAATCCATCTCCATCTGCGCTGACGTATTAGTTCTTTTTGTGTACGTTGCCAGAGGTCCTCGTTGGTGATAATATTGGACCAGCGGATTCGGAAAATTGTTCGGAGACATGTGTTTATAAATGTTTGAAGCTTTTTCGCAACGGCTGCTGTAATCCGCCATGTTTCAGCTCCATATAGCAAGACAGGCTTTACTGTTACTGTGGTGTTGAATATCCTGACCTTGGTCTGGAGAGTCAAGTTGTTGCAGCTCCAAACTTTTTTTTTTAGCTGTTTAAATGCTGATCTCACTCTAACATCAGCGTCTGTCCCTCCTTGCATGTCTATGATGCTACCGAGGTATGTAAAGCTACTCATCTCCTCAAGATTTGTTTCTCCCAGGGTTACTGGGGTGTTGCTTGATGTATTTATTTTAAGGACTTAGCTTTTTCCCTTGTGGATGTTCAGGCCAAGACAAGAGAACTGTGCTACATAATTAGTTTTCTCCTGCATCTTTTGCTGTTTGTGTGACATTAGGGCTAGATCATCTGCAAAATCCAGGTCATCAAGTTGTTTCCATAGTG
The DNA here is from genome assembly GCA_002072015.1 of Radix auricularia. Taxonomy (NCBI): domain Eukaryota; kingdom Metazoa; phylum Mollusca; class Gastropoda; family Lymnaeidae; genus Radix; species Radix auricularia. The sequence continues at coordinate 640,485 of MUZC01000194.1, read as the reverse complement.
TCCACTGGATACCATTTCTCTTCTGCTCTGTAGACATCTTCATTATCCAGTCAATGGTTAGCTAGAATAAGAAAGGCGAAAGCAGACACCCCTGTCTGACTCCAGTCTGTACCCCAAAAGCCGCTTTTGTTTTTTTGTCAATGAATGTTTCTGCATGTAAGGCCTTCGTAACACGTCTTAATTATGTTAGTCAGCTTTTGTAGTATACCGTAGTGTCTTAGCAGCTTCCACAGGGTTGGCCTGTCAACACTATCGAACGCCTTCTCTTAGTCAATAATGTTGATGTATAATGGTGAATTTCACTCCAGGAATTGTTCTAATATAATTCTCAGTGTGGCAGTATGTTCAGTGCATAATCTATCCTTTCTAAAACCTGCTTGTTGGTCTCTAAGAGGGGTGTCTATTGCCTCTCTCATTCTGTTTAGCAGCACTCTATTAAATACTTTGCTTGGTATGGATAGCAGATTTATTCCTCTTTTGTTAGAGCATGAGCTAAGATCTCCTTTCTTCGGGATGTTAATAAGGTGTCCTTTTTTCCACTCTGTTGGAATCTGTTCTTCCTCCCATATATTCTTGAAAAGAATGTGTAGCATTTCAGAGCTAATCGTAATATCTGCTATCAAGGCTTCTGCCTTTCTTTTGTTGTTAAATTGCTCTGCTTATCTCTTGTTTTGTGGGTGTGCTGCAATCTATTTCTAGGTCTTGTTCCGCTGGCTCGATGTTGAGTGTGTATTGTGGGGCTGGTCGGTTTGAGGAGTTATTCAAAATCCTCTGTCCATCTTTTTTTCTGCATGACCCCCTTATATAGGTATTGATTTCCCATCTATATTTTTAACAGGTCTCTCTGGCTTTTTGAATTTTCTGCATAGATTTTTTATTGTACTGAATAGTTCTCTTGTGTTTCCATGGTAAGCTTCCTCTTCTGCTTCAAGTGCTAATCCTTCTATGTAGTTCTTTTTATCTGACTTTTTGTTACGTTTAACGTCTTTATTAGCTTCTGCGTATTCTGCTGATGCTCTATCTTTTTCGGTTCTGGTGCGGCTGTTGTTAAGATTTGCCTTCTTCTTTTTCCTATGTTAGATTTTCTCCATGGTTTCATTAGAAATCTATTCTTTATGCATTTGTTGTTTGGGGCCCAACACTTCTTTACAGGTTGTTGTATCTCTTTGATGTTTTTTCCAGTTTTGGTCAATTGATTCTTCGTTACCTAAATCTTGCAAGACCTGGAATTCGTTGGATAATGTAAACTTCAACTCATTAAGTTTTGGTTCCTCTTTCAAAAGAGTAGTGTTAAAACGTAGGCACTTGCTTCCCTCATTTGTCCAATTCTTTTTCAATTTGAGCTTTAGTAAGCAATCAGTAAATGAAGGCCTGAGGCCACATCTGCCCTCTTTTTACCATAACATACTGGCGAGATCTTCTAAACTTTTTGGGAGATACAGATATGGTCGATTTGGTTAGCTGTAGACATATCTGGTGATAGCATGTTGCCTTGTGGATATTTCTATTTCATATATATCTATGAAGAGGCTTCCACCAATGACCAGTCCATCTGCAGCACAAAGAACTGCTAGCATTTCACCATTATCGCTCATCTCTCCGAGGCCGTGTGTTCCCATGCATTCTTCATATCCATTATTGTTGCCGCCAATTTTTGCATTTAAGTCGCCCATTAGTATAATCACATTGCTCCTCTGACAATTTTGGATAAGGGTTCTCAGTCTGTTGTAGAAGTCTTCTTTGTCCTCTTGTTTACTGTCGTTGGTAGGAGCGTATACCTGTAGAAGATCCATATTGGTTTCTTGCATTTTGGTCTTAAATCTTGCGGTGATTATGCGGGGGCCATGGCTTCCCACCCTATAAGGGCGTTCTGAGCAGTTCTGGAAAGCATTAGTGCTACTCCTTGGATGTGAGCTGCATTTTCCTCTTCCTGGCCTGAATATAGGAGCAGTTTTCCTGTGCTGAGCTTCATCTGACCTGGGCCAGTCCATCGGGATATGCTTATCCCTAAAATGGCTAGCTTGTACCTTTGCATTTCGGCAGCAGCTTGGGCAGTTTTACCAGCTTCGAACATGGCCCTTACGTTCCATGTTCCTAAGCTGGTGGTGGTCCTAGTGGAGAGGATGGTTGTCTGCCGGGTAGTTTCCGATTGTCTTTGGCCACCGAGCTTCATTAGTTCTGAGGTTAAGAGTTCCATCGTTTCCAAGGTCCGAGTTTCCTATTTTTATCTTTGTTCGTGATTCTGCAGCAAGGCTTTTTCTACGGGAAAGGATGCTAGCCCTTCGCACAACCCTCCTCCTCTCTCACCCGGGCTTGGGTCGGTTACGGCGGAGTTAGAAAAATGTGTATCAACTAAATAACATAAGAGCTAAGTCGCTGTATTTTATTGGTTGGACCAAGGCACACAATTCTCAATTTAAATGATATGGGAAATCATCAGTGCTAGCAGGGGAGGTAATAAAAAAGCGACAGTTGTCCCCCATATCACAGTTGACGAGATCAGATGATCTTTACCTAAGAAACGTCACACAGCTGACCTAAATGTGTTGTCAATCACTTGATCATTTGAGCACAAAACTCATAAGACTCATGTAAACACAAAGCCATTGAGCGTCTTACGCATAAACAAAGGACAGCAGGTATAAAAATCGCCTTTCAAGTAATGATACTATTTCTTTACAGCTTTGTGACAAAAGCAGTAACTGTATTTTAGAGCTACCTGCTGTCTCATAAATTTTATTAGATATAGCCCACAATATTTTACATAGTTATTTGGGACTTATGGGGATAGCGCATGTCGATACAAGTGGGACGTGGTGGTCGAGAGGTAGCGCTCTCGACTGTCATACCGATGGTCACGGGTTCGAATCCACACGAAGGTGAGGATTTGTTCTCGCGGCCTGAGGAGTCCCCGAGTCACCCAGCTCCGAATGGGTACCTAACTAGACAATAGTTAGGCGGCTGGGGTAATGCGTGGAACCCCTATAGCCGTGGCCTGTGACCGCTGCATCACTTGCCAACAGATCATCTCTCATGGTCTGTGGACGCAATTATCTTCTGCATAGAAGGAGCGTCTGTATATCTAAGATAAGACACAAGTACACGTTTTATAAGTTGTGATAACAGCGTCACGGCTATTTTAAAAATTGGTTGTTAAAGACAATGCCCCGGGCGCCACTTTGCCAGGGGCGGCAAATTCCAGGTCGTTTATTAGTTTCTAAGAAAAAAATTATAAGAAAGTCAAGCTTTTTATTGAAAAAAAACAAACAAAAAAGAAAATAGCAGAAACAAAGGAACTATCCAAAGGCCTGTGATCTTTTCAAACTCCTTATTGGATATAAATTATTCTGACACTACTGCTACTGTACTGATGAGCACGTTAGTAGTGTGATAATGTAACTTAGATGTGGGGGTAGCTCAAATGATTCTTAAAATTTGACAGCCTCTCCTGTTGTAAAAGCAAAACTTAATATACATGAAATATGAGCCATTCGAAAGTTCCAAGCAGTACATTGAGTGTAAAAGGTGGGGGAGGGGGCGGCGGCGGACGACTAATTCCTCCTTAATTAGCTTCAAAAATTAAAAGTGTTCGCATAAAGTTTAATAAAATAGTTTTTGAAGATTCAAAGAACTCGAGAAACTATATTATATACGTGAACGTTTCTCTTGCCAGAACTTTAAACTCACTTATGAATCTAAAGTTTTCTGACACTAATGCTACCGAAATGAAAAACATAATAAGGGCTGGATTAGTGTATGAATATGACAATAAGTTCTGGTATCAAATTTGATTTTAACGTAATTAAACTACTGAGAAAATTTTTTGGCGTACTTACATTGTTTATTCTACCAAAGCTTTGTTATTTTTAGTTTAATGTCTTTTGATTTGAAGCATCAACAAAAATAATGAACAAAATGGCTTATTTAATTAAATTAAAACTTTGCACTCATATGTCCAAAGGTAACCACCCATGAACAAGTGTTCAATATTTCCAACGGTTTTTTTTTTTTAATTAGAAAGGATCAGAAATCGTATTAAAAACAAAGAACAAAGAACAAGTTGTAAAAGAAAACAAAACAAACTGACTGGACTTTTAATTAGAATTTTTGACATTATTAAATCCTAGCAAAATTATTATTATTAGTATTATTTTTTGCGGTCACAGAGAGGACAATACTGCTGCAAATAAAGCCAATATTCCGGAACCAATGCATTTGCTTGCCATGTACGATCGAGCACTCCCAGAACATCGTGTGTAAAATTCAAACTGAGCTTATAGCAATTTTAAGAGTTATAGATCGCGAAAAATCATCTTTCTTCAAGAACAAGATACCCAATATTTCCATTGTATTCGATAACTTTTCATATATTTCACATAATCACCAAACAAGTCCAATTGTGGGATATGTAACGATTGAAAATGAAAAAGAAGACATTGTAGAATCTTTCGAATACTTCATTGAAGTAGCAGTGAATCTGCTTACATTTCCGAAATGATTTTAAATAATGACGATCTTAAAATTATGTACTGCAGCGGATCATCATGTGTTAATACTTCTTCTTCATGGCTGGAAAGTATGCAGGTGTTTTTAAGAAAGACGCAATAACATTAAATCTCACTGTCATATCTCGATCAAACAGTTAATTATATCTAATTTGTTTACATAATACCCCTACTGAAACGAATTTTCTATTTTATTATTCTAGAACGTTGTTACGCATTCTTATTCATGCCCATACACCGGTTGGAATATCTAATTACTTTACAAGCAAGGCTTCAGGATATAAAGTAGTGAATATGCCATAAATTTATTTTGAGATTATTTTGAAAGCTATAGAAAAGGTGACGGAGGCAGAAAGAAAAAGCTCATCACACCAATAGACGCAGGAACTTGTCAAAGATGCTCGAAATTATTTATGCATGTACAGTGCTAGAAAAAATGCTGAGCAGAAGAGGCTCACAGAAAAATTAATTGAATACTTAAAAGATGCTGTGACAATTGATACAATTTTATGCGGAGACCTCATCCTTATAATCGAATCTTCAAGTCAAAGTACCAGAGAGCAAATTTTTGGTGATCCAAAATATGTATCTATATTTTTTAGAGAAACAGTTGAGAAGAAAGTTCTATTATTCATCAGACGAGATTACTGTAGAAATTCATGTGAGATTTAGGGAGGTATGTAGAGTTTAGAAAACAGATACAATTTTTGTACACCAGGCGATCTGCTGGACTTTGAAATGTTGCCTTCAAATTAGAGTATTCTAATGGCAATATCAAGCAAGGACTATTTAACTCCACGGTTTAAAAAAAAAAAAGAATTAATGAATTCAAGACCAGTTGGTTTATTAAAGTTTATTAAGATATTAAGGCTCGAAGTTACCTCGCCTAAAATAATATAACTAATTTGAACATTGCTTACATTTGTCGTAAGTATTTCAAGGCTTTATAATAGCTTTTCTAAAATTATATTAATAAAAAAATAATTACGATCAATAAAGATCACGCCAAAATTGTATAATCTATTGCTATTTCAATTTTGGCTATCTGAAGACAACTACATGAAATATTGTGCCGTCAGGAAAAACAGAAGATTTCAATTTTATTAAAGAAATAAAGCATTTCATTTTTATCCCTAACATAAACATTTATAGTGTCATTACTTTCTAACAAAAATATCTTTACTTTACAGCGTTCATTTTTTTTTTAATTTTGAGGTGGGGGGGAGGCAACTTTTGGTTCTTCCCCATGCGGCACATACCCACTTTACGCGGCTGGTTAAAGAGATCAAATAAAAAGACTTTTGGTAGGATATTGTGGATCGTTCCCATCCAAATGACGTCACATATATATTCATAAGAATAACAGAGTTATCTGTGCACTTTTGGTCTAACCGAGGTATTCGCGTTTGAAAATTTGATTTGAGTAAGCCTAATTATAGAGTTAGAAACTTGTTATTGAATTATGTAATTCCCACAAAATTGTCTCAAGATAGCCTACAGCTTTCATTTTCAAATTTTTTACCATGATGATTAATACATGAACTTTAAACCGGTAGCTATAACTCATTTTGTCACAAATTCGCCTTAGAACCTTGTTATTCTAAGGGAGCGGTAGGGGCCTATATACTATCATATAGGCATGTTCGTCTTGTCTTATGGAATTTATTGTAGCGAGAAAAAGAAAGACAAGTGTGTATTTAGTGTAAATTAAGGAAAGGTTTAGTGCAAAGTTTTATGAAGTAACTATTGGACCACGTAAGGCATAATTGAAAGAAGTCAGGAAAAAATAGTTGAAAATGATAGTGTCTCGATTACTATTTATTAAGCAAGGGCGATGAACAGAACATCCCGCGGGATTAAGAATCAACCGGGACTGTGAAATAATTCAGAATTAAGTGTATGTATAGCAAAGTGTATTCCACATTTTGGTCTTCAATTAACTACATCAGAATTGAGCACATTCCATACATAATAATCATATGTCCAATAGTAGTAAATATAATAAATAACATGCTCTCATTTATTTGGCTCATCACTTGAAATTGCAACCCTGTTTGTATGATGTATATTGTAAAGTCTTAACCTCTTTTACACATGCAACAGTTGATTGTATTTCCGAGTCATAAGAGCCTAACTGGCCCGACCCCCAATGGAGAATGTCCCATTTTGGACTTGGTATTGTTCATTATGGAGAATCCTTCCAGGAGATGTAGGAACTTCGAAACAGAGGCAATATTTTCTTTACATTATTTCCACCGCTGATTTGAAACCATTTAATCAAAACGTAACTTTAAATTTGATGATTTCAGTTATTCCTGTTGTAAGCTACTTACAATAAATTTAAGAATCTCAATATTTAATTCAACACTTCCTACTCGGTTTGAGTAAATCTTTGTATTTTCCTTCTCTCTCATCAAAGTCAAAGTTTTAAAAAAATCATTTAACTACAGTTCCTGGCTGTAATTACCCAGACCGATCCTTTTTCCAGATGAAGTGAAAACTAGTTATTACTTTGCCTACCTGATCTGGTGAATTCTGGTGGTATAATGGATGAACTGCTTTGTCCACCTGGCCTGGCGGTCAATTAAGTTCTAAACATTCCCTGTCCCCAAGTGAGTGGCACTAGTCTTCTGAGGGTCGCAAACTTTTGACTAATAAAATATTCACTACAACTACAATGCAAATTTGTGGTGCTAAATTCATACTCTTGCATGAATTATAAATGCATTAGCACTTCTCCCAAGTTATAAGATGACTAGTATACATAAAATCATAAACATAGCAATAAGTATAGTCTATTAATACAGAAGTTATAAGACAATTAGTATGCATAAACATAGCTATAAGTATAGTCTATTAATATATTTTCAACAGTAAGCACACCAAAACAGTATTTCACAAGTGACTGTCACCTGCAATGGAAATTTTTTTTAAAAAATAATCAGAAGAATATCTGTAATTTTGCTTTACTAACTTGACTAGCAATTGAACAGAGAAGCCACAATGTGTACTGTGTTAAGGGTTTCTCAGTTGTGAGTCTATGAAACCTTTATAACTCAAACGTCACTTAGAAACGAAACATTTAGTTAGAGTATGCTAAAAAGGATTTTAAGTTCTTTCGGTGTTGGAACAAAACTAATTCCAAATATCAGAGGAGACGTGATCCAATAGGAAATTTTCTGCAACAAGCACAGCACTGTGTAAGCATCACATCAAGTCACTTTGGAAATTGCCACACAAAAAAAAAACAAAAAAAAAAACAACCTCACACTATTGGATATAGTCTTATTGAAAACCTGCATGAGTAGCATATCTCGTTGACTTTTTTGAACAACAAAATAGGCTTAATCTCACACTTCCGGGAACTTAACCAAATATTACTGCCTTTCACTATCATCTCAGGGCATTTGTATCCAGTATCCACACTCCAAAATGGCAAATAAAATTAAATTTTGGAAACATCACCATGTTTGAAAAACTCTCCAGTGTGGTAGATGAATCTGAATGTGAAATAAATGCAAATTTGAAAGAGGAGATTACTGGCCATCTTGAATCCCTTGAAAACAAACTGCAGCATTATTTCCCTGAGCTGAAAGAAGAAGTAACTACATTGACAAGAAATCCATTCTCTGCTTCTCTTGATGTAGTCAGCATTCCTGATAAATTACAAAATGAATTCTTGGATTTGTAGAATGATTCCTCTGCTTGTAATTTGTTTAATGAAAAGTTGCTCAGCCATTGTTGGTAGTAGATCTGATATGTATCAGTTAAACCCAAATGAGACAATGCTTGTCTTTCAAGTATAAGTTCCATTTGTATTTACACATGTCAGTGAGAGTGGATTTTCAACTCTTCTTCATTTAAAAGCTCAAGATAGCAATCAATTAAATATTGAGTGACTTGTGGTTGGCATTAACAAAACTCACCAGAGAATTAGGAAGCTAGTTGATGACATGCAATTTCAACCATCACATTAAATTAATTAGTGAAGATGATTTAAAATTAAATAATAATATAAATCAACTATTTCTTTAAAAACTTTAACGAAAATTGGGGTCGTGGGTCTTATGGCTTTTATGAAAAGGGATCTCTGCCCATAAAAGATTGGGAACCACTGTTCTTGTCAATTACAAACCAGGTGACACACCATTATGTAAGGATAAAAAAATTACAAACTAGGTGACAAACCATTATGTAAAGATATAAAAATTAAAAACTAAGATGGCACTCCTTGATGTAAAAATATAAATACATTCAATTTAAGCGAGCTTCCTAAAAAATTTTTAAATTGATATCAAGTATGGATAAAATTACATACCATTTGTTAATGATCGTATATTCCACAGTTTTCACGTAACAAAAACAAAAATCTTTTTACATAAAGCAACAAAGAAAATAGTTATCTTCCAATTAGTTGAATACAATCTTTATTAGCCAAGTCAATGTCACAATAAAATTCTAGAGGTGGAACTTTCTTCTACTGGTGTCCATTTCATGGCGCTGAAAAGAAATATCAATGACAAAATGAGTAACAGAACAACTAAACAAACATAACTGAGCCACGTGATGACCAATGACAAAATAAGTAACAGAACAACTAAACAAACATAACTGAGCCATGTGATGACCAATGACATATAAGTAACAGAACAACTAAACAAACATAACTGAGCAATGTGATGACCAATGACAAAATAAGTAACAGAACAACTAAACAAACATAACTGAGCCATGTGATGACCAATGACATATAAGTAACAGAACAACTAAACAAACATAACTGAGCCATGTGATGACCAATGATGACATATAAGTAACAGAACAACTAAACAAACATAACATTTTATTTAAATAAACAATTACTTTTTAAGTAATAAGCTATATTTTTGTGTGCATGGTATTAATTGGTATTGATAGAGTTGTGAAAATATAGTACCTAAGTACATCTCTTAGAGTGGTTTAGTGTGATGTTTCTTCTTAAATGTGGTGGGATAGTGCGGGGTATAAGCGTGGGCAGAATTATACCACAATTTTTTACAGGATCTAAAAATTATGCGGGGCATATGCGTGTACGGGGAATGTGCTTGAAAATACGGTAAACAAACATAACTGAGCCATGTAATACTCACTGAATACAAACTTCTACAGAACAACAAACCGTTTTAAAATCTTAGCATTGAAATCTTACTGTTTACAAGTGTCTCTGATCTCATGCCCAAATGCCCCCTTTTCTTGATAAAACTTTTATTTTTGTTAGAGAGAATGTATTGCAGTAATAACTGTTATAATGATTTTTAAGACAAAAAGATTCATCAAGGGTGTGTTAACTAACCTTGTGGATCCACAGGTACATCCCAGACTTAGAGTCAAAAGTTCCTTTTTGAAGTGATCGTAGACGCAGGAGAAACCTAGGACCGAGTTCTTGTAAACTCACTTTTTCTGTGTTTCTGAACTGGTATCTGACAAAGGGAAACAATTACTATCAATTAGCAGAATTAATGTTGCTTCTTTCACAAACTTTAAAATAGTGTTTAGATGAAATTTGTCTGAGTTTTCATTGAAAATTAATTTGAGTTCATTAGTATAGAAAAAAAGAGGTGGGGTAGAAAAGGGGGGCATAGTGTTATCAATGTCCTAAGAATAACAAAATCAAAATGTATGGTAAAAGCTAATTTCCTCAACAGAAATGTGTACTAACTTTATAACAACCTGGTTAACCTGTAAACTATGACCAGGCTTCTAGCATAATGATTACTCTCTATCACCTCTCAGGTCTATGCAGATTAACTTGTTGGTATTATTATTAGCTGTCAGGTCTACAACATTGATAACTATTAACATGGTATTATTACCTGTGATGTCTAAAGAAGATATAATCCCTCTGATTGTGAAAGGTCACCACTCTTCTGCCTTGGTAGTTTGGTCTATGTGGAAACAAACAAGTCAACATTCTACCAATGGTCACACCAAGACGGGTGTTGAAGTTGTGGATGTTGACCTCTGGGAAGTGTTCAGTCATTTCTCCTAGCCTCTGTAACATAAGAGTAAGAGATTCCATACAAGCAGTCACACCAATAGTTTATTATTATAGTCACACCAATAGTTTATTATTACAGTCACACCAATAGTTTATTGCTATAGTCACACCAATAGTTTATTACTTTAGTAATACCAATAGTCTATTAATATAGTCACACCAATAGTTTATTAATATAGTCACACCAAAAGTTTATTACTATAGTCACACCAATAGCTTATTACTTGACGTCACACCAATAGTTTATTACTTGACGTCACACCAATAGTTTATTACTATAGTCACACCAATAGTTTATTACTATAGTCACACCAATAGTTTATTACTTGACGTCACACCAATAGTTTATTACTTGACGTCACACCAATAGTTTATTACTTGACGTCACACCAATAGTTTATTACTATAGTCACACCAATAGTTTATTACTATAGTCACACCAATAGTTTATTACTATAGTCACAACAATAGTTTATTACTATAGTCACACCAATAGTTTATTACTATAGTAATACCAATAGTTTATTGCTATAGTCATACCAATAGTTTATTATTATAGTCACACCAATAGTTTATTGCTATAGTCACACCAATAGTTTATTATTATAGTCACACCAATAGTTTATTGCTAAAGTCACACCAATAGTTTATTACTATAGTAATACCAATAGTTTATTAATATAGTCACACTAATAGTTTATTACTATAGTCACACCAATAGCTTATTACTATAGTCACACCAATAGTTTATTACTATAGTCACACCAATAGTTTATTACTATAGTCACACCAATTGTTTATTAATATAGTCACACCAATAGTTTATTACTATAGTCACACCAATAGTTTATTACTATAGTCACACCAATAGTTTATTACTATAGTCACACCAATAGTTAATTACTTGACGTCACACCAATAGTTTATTACTTGACGTCACACCAATAGTTTTTTACTTGACGTCACACCAATAGTTTATTACTTGATGTCACACCAATAGTTTCTTACTTGACGTCACACAAAAAGTTTATAAATTGACGTCACACCAATAGTTTATTACTTGATGTCAAGTACAAACAAGCCAATTCTGTAGCCAATAGATACAATAAACATTTTTTCACGTTCTGTTTGATTGAAAATTATTACATTATCTAAATGGAATAAAATGTAAATTTTATTCACTAGATTGAATAAGGTCAACCAAAATCAAATAGAGTTTAAAATAAAACCAAACATGTAGTGTTAGCCTATAGTCTAACCTTGAGCTCCTTGCACAGTTTGACGTTCATCATCTTGAATTCAGCTGTAGGACCATCAGGGAGATGGCATAGGACCAAACCATCTTTAATTTGTTTAAGGTTTTCACTGACTCATTAATTTTAGAAACACTCTTTGAAGAACAGTTTTTAAATTTAAATGATAAACAAACATAAAACTGAATCTTTGACATTTACAGTGTAAAGTCTTTTCACTTTTAGACGCCAATAAAAGTCCACAAAATGGACAGAGAATTGAACTTAACCATCTATGGAACAGGAAAAGTAGATAATGGAGAAAGAAAGTGAAAAAAATCAGGGGCACTGTTAGTCATTGGTGTAATACTTGTTTCAGTAGATAGATGATAACTGTATTGGGTGTGTGTAGAGAACTCTTTGCCATGAGTGTGCAAGGCAACAACAATCTAACACAACACTCAGATAGACATAGAGATTAAAACACTTTCCTTGGTCCATTTTCAAAAAAATAATTAACAATCCTCCTCCTTCCTGTTTGGCATTAGCAAGACAAGCCAGAAAAACCAACACACTAACACCGTTCAAAACTCTAATAACAATGCCATGGCAGACTGGGCATAAACCATGGATAAGTGTAGGACACAATTATCTCTATACTGGTGGTGAGTCTGTAATGTAAAAGATAAGAGTTGAGTGTTTTTTAATTCCCCCTTAAATGAACCATTACTTAGAATTTCATTTAGAACTAAATTTTAAAAAAATCCTGCTTATAAAAAATTATTCATTTTTCTTTGCCTCGACACAGACACTGGATTTGCAGAAGTTAAAATTATTTGCAAGCATGCAAGTCTCCAATAGTCCATTTTCAAAGTAATAAGGTATGCAGGGGGTAAGTAAATACTTGTTGAAATCAATTCCAATGCAAATAAAAGGATACTTGGTTCTCCTGCATCCTCATTTATCACTATAAGATCTGTAAAGTCCCTCGCGATGGCTTGGGGGATAATTTTTTTCAAATCCAAACCCCTTCTGTACTTTACAAATGAGTTTGGAATGACTTTTTTCAGTTCTTTACAAAAGCTGTTTGTCTTCTGAAAAGGGAAAAAAAATGTTTGATGATCATAGATTCAATAAATATTTTAAAATCTAATCTGTAAAATTAATATTAAGGTGACAGGATGAAAAGTTAAAAAGAAAAATGTTTAATAATTGGATGCGATTGTGTCTTTTTATACCAGCATTTCAGAACAGATGACAACTTCTTATAACTATAACAAAAAAGATTGATGTCAAATGTTGATAGAAAAAAAAAAGCAAGTGTATTTTAGTACTTTTGATGACATAAAGCACTATATTATAATATCCTTGATACCTTTTTGGGTCTGTCTGATGTTGTGATAAGGATTTTAGGTGTTGTCTCTTGGTGAAAGTAAGGGGCCATTTCATCTTGTTCTAGATCTAACTGTGTCTAAAAGAAGCCCCAAAAAAATTGATTTAAGTATTAGATTTTAAGAATTCTTAATGAACACTCCAGTATAAATATCTTAAAATATACAAAGACTTCCACATTAGGTGGTTGGATTGGTTATATGAAGAGACCATTTAGCTCTCATCTAATATAAATCACCATGTCCACTATGTTAGATATTTTACAACTGGAAATATGAACCACAAACATAGATGTACTTGCCTCAAAATTAGTGGGATCAACCATTGTTTCATCTGGAACTCTCATACTTTCAATAGTCTTTGGTTTCTTTTTAGGAGGTGCCTTTGTAATTGTTAAATACCATTTTGTTATTTCATTTCTACAAAATTGCCATATAATTAAAAATACATCAATAAAAAATAAATAAATAGCTTTGAATATATTTTTTTGGTGTCTGTTTTTTTTAACAATGATTTTAGCAGGTGTAACTTTTTCTAATATTTTAAATGTAATCTTTATAAAATGCGTCAATTACATTATTAATTTAACACATTGTTTCACTTTATTAATCAGTTTACTCTTATCAACCATTCTAGTCATTTTTTTTAAAAGTTTAAATTAAGTATGAAAAGTTTTAGAAAGTCTTTGTAGCCCCAGTTTATTAGAATTACATTTATTAGCTTTCTTGACTTATGGGCGTAACAGATATGTAAGTCAACATGAGGGTACAAAGTCAGCAATGGCATAAAAGACACAATGAATAAGTATATGATCACATAATAAAAGGATGTATTAGTGGGTAAAGACATACCATAGACTGCTTTAAAATCCTATGTTGGCACATTTTGGTGCACAAGAACTCATTTAAACTTTATTAATATTTTAAATATTTCAGTTATAATTGATATTTCAATACTTTCAGTGTCACTCAAATTTCTCTCATTGGGATTATGAAAATAATGTTTTTTCAACAACAAAAAAGTCTGTATATACCTTGGCGCCCATTTCCTTTTCTTCTTTTCTTCTTTTCTTTTTCTCTTCTAGTTTTACCTGAAATTGAAAAGGCAATAACAACATAATTTTTTTTTAAAATATTGGTGCCCTTTTAAAATCAACTGAAAAAGTAATTTTAAGTAAAGTAATTTTTTTGAGGTGATAAGTGACTTCTCGCATTTTTAATTAAATTTGGACAAAACATAAAGACTTTCTTTTAAAAACAATCAAAAGATAATTGTTAAGAATGAGATGAAAATGTTATATCTAAATGAAGACTTAATTCTTATTAATGGACAGGCTGCCCACAAAGTCTGGGTACATACGAATTTTAATATTTATTTTATTTTTCATACCAGATCGAATGAGGGCTCTGTTTTAAAGAAGAAAAATCAAGTTGGTACTCTTGAGTGGAAGAGAAAGATTGTCTTATCGCAAAATCGCAGATGAATTAAACCTTCCACACCCTGATCGGCAACCTATTTATTTTACTGCCGTCTGGAAAGTGGTCAAAAAGTTTAAAGAAACACGCAGTGTCTTGGACAAACCCCGTCCCACAAGACCAAAGACTTCAAATGAAATGAAAGAGGTTGTCATGGCCAAGTTTGCTAGTAGCCCAAAGAAATCACTTCGTTGGACATCCAAGGAGTTGGGTGTTCCAAGGTCAACTATCCACAAAATCCTGGTGGAGGAGAAATTCCATCCGTACAAATTACGGATATTGCATCAATTAAATGAATACGACCTCCTTAGACGAATGCAGATGTGCGAATGATTTTCAGATAAATTGTATGAAAATATCAATTTTACTAAAGACTTTTTGTTGTTCAGTGATGAAGCTCTGTTTTATGTAAATGGTGAAGTCAACATACAAAATCTTTGATACTAGTCTCAAGATATCCACAATGGATGAGTCCATCCAAACAGAAAGGCTGCCAAAAGCTGATGGTGTGGTGTGGTTTGTGGAAAGCTCATGTGCTGGGACCATCCTTCTTCCAAGAACATGTATCCGGTGAGCCTTGTCTGAGCATGTTAAGAGACAAATTAAAGCTTCAAATTGAGCGCCTAGGCAAAGGACTTCTGGACTGGTATCAGCAGAATGAAGCCCCTGCCCATTATGCTACAGCTGTAAGAGATTGGCTGAATGGCACTTTTCCTCACTGGATTGGAAGAAGAGGTCATGTGGAGTGGTCTCCTCGTTCACCAGACATTTCTTCCCTTGATTTCTTTTACTGGGGTATGTTAAAAGAGAAAGTTTACTCAATGAAGATTGCAAAACAAAACCATTTGAAAGAACGCATTATCAGTCAGTGTGCTGAAATCAATGGCAATTTACACCTAATCAATCAAGTTCACCTGAATTTAACAAGGCGCATCAGATTATGCATTGTAAATAATGGAAATCATATTGAAAATATAATTCCCTAAACATTATAATTTAATGAAATTGTTTTATTCTATGAAAAATAAAATTTGTATGTACCCAGACTTTGTGGACACCCTGTACATGGATTCTAGTGCCTTTACTTTAAAGAAGTAATCTATGGCTTGCTGCCATAGCAAGAACAACAGATACATGAATTTAAAAAGTATTTAAACATAAACATGAGGGCTAATACTTTTTATGCAACACATAAGATATTTGCATAGCAGTAAATATATCAACAGCTCAGTATAATTTGAGATAGACTTTAAAAAAATTTGTTAGAAAACAAAATGGACAAACATGTGTGCTTTAAAGGGAAAGGTTTGGTTGGAAAGTCTCGGCTTTCCAAAACCTGAACCCTCTGAATTATTCATCAACACATCTTGTCACAATTTAGTTTTTGTCATGGAAGCTGTGAAAAATATTTGTTCCCATGAAAACAATCATTATCAGCTCCACAAATTAATGAAAAAGAAATAGGTAATACTCATACACTATATTCCTGTCAAAGGTGGAAAGGGTATATTGGACAGATAATTTAGCCTATTTTTTAAAGTTATCACTCATTCATAATTTGCTATTCTCGTGATTAATATACTTAATTCAATTAATTGCAAGATCAGCCCTACCATGTATCACTTAGATAGGAAACTAGCTAGTACTACTTCTTCATAATTGAATGTATTTCATTAAAAATTAAAGCAACCATTAAAAGATGTCTAGGCTTGAATGCAAACCCAAAGTCAAATATAAACTTTCTTTCATCTTTCAATATCTTTTTAAATTACTCTTACAAGTCCCTAAGAGAGTTACACACTCACAATGGGCTAGATCAAAGGGTCTATGACGTCACCTTCGGACGACAGGACATGCACACAGGGGCAGGGGGGTGGGGTAAATACAGTGGAACTTGGGTATATGTCCTTAATCTTTTCCAGACCCTTAGACTAATATCACATTGGACATATACCAAACATATTTTTTTCTATAAGAAATAGAGGGAAAATTATTAATCCATTCTCATGAAAAAAAACATATTTTATACATAGCAGGGTTGTATAAAATAATTTGAACACTGCATAATACTAAAATACATAAATTAAAAAAAGAACTTAGACCCATAGTTTTGTGTACTCCTGTTACCAAGATCAAAAGGAATTTTTCAACATCCTCTAATAACCCTGATCTTTGTTTTGTAATTGATTTCACTCCTTTTGCAACATTTGCCCATTTAACTCTATTTCTCCGGATCAACACAACCATTGTTTATTTTAAAAAAGACGTATCGACAATGAGAGCATCGAATTATTAAAACTAGATTGTTTCATTTCTTTCCTTAGCTATTAAACTAATATTTTCAATTTAGAATGAGTTCCCTTGAATTAAAAAAGTCTGAAATTCTTTGTTTGAATGTGTTTTTACCGCAAAATAAGCGTGGATACATAAACCAGCTCATCTGGTTATCGATCTAATATTACTTTAAATACTATGATGATGAACAAGAAAAGGGTATTCTTTATAAAAATGATTTAGTTAGTAATTTTAAATTGTCGATGAATCATACGCCTAGTGCAAGTAGTTGAAGTGAAATTTTCAATGAGTTGACAAATCATCTGTTGATTAACAACAAGCCCGCTTCCTTCTCAAATGCTTTGATAAACTGATATTTCTACTACAAATAATAATATAGACAATATAAGAGTCTAACTTGAAAGCTGCTAAACTTTTTCTCTAAAACTAAGTGCAATTTTAGACAGAATTTAAAATAATTCTAGTGGAAATACATAGTATAGCTTCCAGTTCCATTCTAAACAGTTCAATTTTTTTTTATTATTTTCCTGTATTGCTGACCATGGATATTGAGCTCTAATGTTTTATTTATTTATTTTTTAATGTGCAATTATTCCTGTTTGCTGTAAATATGAATATAGTTCAGATAAAACAACATTTTATTTCATTTTGGATAAAAAATTAAATTTTTGTGACTTTGAATGGGCTTTTGTAAAAAAAAAATAGAGTTCTTTTAATTCAATTTTTTATTTTCGGTGAAACAAAATCATTGTATTTTATGAAAATAAAGTCATGAGTCTGTGTTGCCTGAAAACATTTTTTTTTTCCCTTTAATTCAATACCAAATATATAATTATCTATTTAATAATAAAAAAAGTTATTATCACTTTAAGATAGCATGGTATCCGGCGACAAATTTCCAGAATTGATAATTCTGTCAGAATGAGGAAATAAAAGAGTTATCTTATCTTATCTGTTACAGATGCTCCTTCTATACAGAAGATTATTGCATCGAAGTTTATCTATGGTTTGTGTTTAGTCCTGCATTTTTATTAGAGTTTTTATAACGATGATAAAGTGTTGGCTTTCCTGGTTTCTTCAAACAACCCATTCCAAGCCCGAATTTGGGTCGGGAAGAAAGAAAACTTGTATGTGATTGTCCTTGCATACTGAATAAGAATGGTGTTTTTATCCATATGTCTATGGTGTTTTTATCCATATGTCTATCCGAGGGTTGTATTAAGTTATCTTTGTGTTGTATTTCTAAAATAGAATTAATTGCTTTATGTATAATTACTAATTTGCTCTTAGTTCTTCTATCCTCGAGTTTTTCAAGGTTTAATGATTTAACTAATGGTGTTACTCTTGTAAGTTTTGAATATTCTCCAGTAATGAATCTGGCAGCTCTTTTTAAAAAATTTTTTCTAGTTTATCAATGTTTTCTTTGGTGGATGGGTCCCATACAGAAGATGCATATTCTAGTATAGGTCTCAACAGGGTGAGGTAGCATTTTAGTTGTATATCTTTATTACATTTGTAAAAGTTTCTTGTTATAAAGCCTAAGTTTTTGTTTGATTTTTTAATAACTTCATTGACATGGGGATTCCATGATAGTTTCTCATTTATTAAGATGCTAAGTATTTTGCATCTTTAGTTTGGGTTAGTTCTTTTCCATGAATGAAATATTTTGAATTTATTTATTTCTTTTTCTTTTTTACTCTTAGCAGTTTCTGGGTGGAAAGACACACCCCAGTTAGTTTCCCATTTTATTAATTCATCTACGTTTTTTTTGTAAAATTTTGCTATCTTATTCTGACTACTTAACTGTCTATAGATTATATTATCATCAGCAAATAACCTGACTTTTTCCTGTTGAGATGTTGTTGGGTTAATCATTTATATAAATTTTAAAAAGGAAGGGACCTAGTACAGTTCCTTGTGGAACTCCTGAGTTAACCTTTATTGGTGCAGATTTAGATCCATTAACTATTATAGTTTGCTCCCTACCCACTAGGAAGTCTTGGTTCCAGTGATGTAAGGGACCTGAGATTCACAAGTATTTAAGTTTTTTAAGTAAACTAAGGTGGTGAACTTTGATAAATGCTTTTGAGAAATCTAGTAATATTGTATCTATTTGATCATTGTTGTCTAAGCCTTTTGACTTTGATAGTTCATCTATTAGACCTATTAATTGTGTTTCACATGATCTGTATTTTCTAAAGCTGTGTTGATGTGGGCATAGGGCTTTACATTTGTCAAGGTGGTAACTATTCTAATATATATTATGTGTTCTAGTAATTTACAGGTGATACTTGTAAGTGATACAGGTCTGTAATTACCGGGTGTCACGTGAAAATGCGCGGTGTGTCATGGTCAAAAGGAGGCCAAGGAAAAGGTCATGAGTGTGTGGTCACGAGTAGAACACGGAGAGAGAACACGAGGACATGACTCGAGCGAGAGTGAAAAATGAAGAGTTGAGAGACAGAGATGAAGCTAGTGGAAACAAAATGAACATTGTTGTATATTGTAAAATAAGTGTACAGATTTGTTATTGAACTATTAAAGAACATATTTCCTGGATTTGATTATTAAAGTGAATTATTGTGTGAGAGCGGAGACTGTTTGAAAAGCTCACAAAGAAACGCAAAATGGGGTCAATCACGAGAAAGTGAGAAAACGGGTCCCCCTGTTACATTAAATGGTGTCAGAACCGACCATCCTGTTACACCGGGGTCTGATTTATCACCTTTCTTAAAGATTGGTGTTACATTGGCTAATTTCCAATTGTGTGGCACTGGATACCTTGGTATCCTTTACCCTGGTTTAGAGAGGCTTGAAAAAGAACTACAAGGATTGGGGACAGTTCATTGCTTATTTCTTTTAGTAGCCTGGCAGACAATGCATTTGGGCCAGTAGCTTTGTTTATTTTAAAGTTTTTTTAGGAGTGTTAATGTATACCTATCTCAACTACAACTATGTTACATATTTCATCCATTTTATTTAAATTTATTAAAACTGTTAATTGTTAAATGGGCAACAATCGAGCCTTTTCAGGGCTACCTTAAAAATTCATTTTCATTTGTCATGAAATTTGAATTCGAACATTATCTGCAGTGTAACTAGCCCAAATACAATAAAAACTGTGTGATTGTGTGGATCACGCTAACAAACAATATGCACCAAAAAGCCAAATTAAACTGCGTGATATTCTGCAATTTTAATATTTTCCCACATCACACAGGTGTGGGAATGATCACTAAGTCACTAAGTCAGTTTCAGTTACTAAGTTAACTAAGTCAAGTGTAGAAATAAGTATAATTATAAGGCCTAACTTAATGAGGACTAGTTTGAGTGTGCTACAACTACATGAATTAATCTAGTGGACTTATGTGGATTTTAGTAATTAAGTGAAGTGAAGTCGTCGTAACATTAATTTTAATAAATATTAACTCTTTTTCTCCATAATTATTTTCCACGTTTTGACGGAATTATCTATTTTGGAAATTTGTCGCGAGCTACCATGCCATCTTAAAATGTTATAGTCGAAACCGCTTAAGTCGACGGCGTTGGGGTATGAAAAATGGCATCGACATAACCGATGATCGAGTTAAAGCGAAAACCAATATGGCGGCAAAATATTAACATGCGCTTGAAATTTCTTTATGTACGTGTTGTGCGTTAATTAGTGATGGGATGATTAATCAGAATCGTATCGGAATATCGGGACCCTATTTCTTCACTCTTTCTTAAGGTTGTTAAGACCGTTCGTTTTTAAAGACCGTTTAAGTTTAAATATAACGCCGTTTTGCGGTGATTCCCAGATTGAGCGATACTGTGCCTTCGAAGCCACTTGCTTGATTTTCCTTACAAGCTACACAAATAAGTAACCTACACATCCCCTCATTGTCCCCGAACCATTCTCTTCTGGACTCAGAATGGTCTATCGTGACCTATATATGACTCATGACAAAGCGAACTCTTCTCTTATATAATATAAACGTACACAAATAAATTAGGTACTCCTTTTTAACTTTTGAACCTTCAACTTTGACATATTTTAATTAATTCTAACCAATAGTTAAATGGCTTTTGCACACGGCCACTTCTTATGAATGAAACAATGAGAACAAAGCAGTAGTACAGTACATGTAATAGTCAAAATGAGGTTGAAGGATGAATGGTTGCCAATGACAACAAGTCTGCACACGGCACATTTTATTATTCCATTATTCCATACGATCAATGGACTTAGANAATTCCTTCGGTAACTTGATGCTAATAGGACTAACCAACAACAATGGTGTGGGAGATTGAGAGTGGGGGTGGGTAAACTGTCTGTAGTCTGTTATATTATATATTTTAAAATCTGGGGAGCCTTGTTTACAGTAAGCAGCCTATGATTTTGGTATCGTCCCATCACTAGCGTTAATAAATGATAATGTTCATGCACGTGTTTTTGGAGGTTTTTTTTAAACACAACAGCATTGCCGTTATTTGTTTGATGAAGCTATCGGCATGCTATAAAATTGTACATACATGTTTGCTAACAACAAAAGGTATATGTGCACCAACTGACAGCAGAAATTTACAAATTTAAAATAAAAACCAACATCGATTATCGATAAAAACTTTTATTATTCTCCAACACATCGAGATAACCAATGTTAAGTGGCAAATTTGACCCTTTTTTGTGCTCGTGTTATGAGGTTTTGGCGACTTAAAAAAATCGAATTAAACGACGAGAAAATGCTAAGACAAAGAGAGAATTTGGCAGTTCCAATAAAAAACGTCGACATAATAGGGTGGTCGAGCTAACCGAGCTCGAGGTAAGTGGGTTCGACTGTAATAACTTTTTTATTTTTTAACAGATAATGATATATTTGGTATTGAATTAAAGGGAAATGAATGATGTTTTTAGGCAACACAGACTCCTGACCTTATTTCCATAAAATATTATGATTTTGTTGTAATGAAAATAAAGTTTTATTTTAAAAATTTTAATTTTTTTTTTTTTACAAAACCTCATATTCAAAGTCACTAAAATTTAGATTTTTATCTAAATGGAATAAAGTAGAGTTTTTTAGAAACTATATTCATTTTTGCACCAAATAGAAAAAATGTCACTTCAAATAAGCAAATAAATATAATATTAGAGCTCATTATCCATGGTCAACCACACTGGAAAATTATACAAAAAATTGAACTGTTTACAATGATGGAACTTGAAGCTATACATATTGTAACTAGAAATTGTTTTAAATTATATCTAAAACTGCACTTAGTTTTAGTGAAAAGTTTAGCAGCTTTCAAATTACATTACATATAGTCAATATTATTATTTGTAGTATAAATTTTCATCAAGATTGGAGACGTAGGTGGGACATGATGTTTGTCAACAGATGACTTGTCAACTTATTTTGTTTATCAACTACTACTAATAGTACTAGCACTAAGACTAAGCGTATGTTTCATCAGCAATTTAAAATTAATATCTCAATAATCATTAAAAAAAACTATACCTTTTTTATCATCGTAGTATTTAGAATAATATTAGATCAATAACCAGATGAGCTAGATGAAAATCCATGTTTGTAAACAAACGTAAAAACGAAAATGAAAACAAGCCTTTCAAACGCTTCTTTCACGGTGAAAACACGTTCAAACAACCGATTTCCGACTTTTTAATTCAAGGGAAATTATTCTAGAATACATTAAAACTAATTTTATTTAAATAGCTTTGTAAAGAAACGAAACTATTCCCTTTTAATAAATCAACGCTGCCATCGTTGATCCGGCAGAAACGTCATTTTGAAATCAATGATGGCAGCGTTGTTCCGGAGAAAAAGAGTTAATAATTATAAATTAATATAGTCGTAACTAGTATTAGTATTTAGTATTTGTATTAGTATTACTATGACTATTATTAGTATTAGTAATAGTAGTGAAGTCAAGTAGTATTAAGTCATAAAATATATAATGATAGTGTACTTTGTATTAATTTTGTGTTTTTAATCAAAATATTATTTAATATTATCACTCAATTCTTGTAATAACTCAAGTATACATTGCCATTGCAATATATAATATAATTATATTTATTCATTTTTGCGTAAATTGATAGGCAAGTCCATTTCCGACAACCCACGCTTTTGTTTAAGAAGGGAGGTGACTTATGAAGCACTGACGTTTTTTCGCTTAAGTCCTAACACTGTACCAAGCATAACTCATGAGTACCAACACCAATTTTAATGAAGTAAAGTTATTCAATTCAAAAAGTAGATGTCCCAGGATTACATCTAAACCACAAAATCTTAGGCCTCACAGTTAACTTTTTTATTGACATTTATTGGTTTTCTTTCACATGATTCCGTTAAAATGTATAGCACCGCGGTTTAAAAATTCGAAATCGCTTCAAAAATGGTATCGATATGTTGGGAAAACCTAGCTGTATTCGTCTATGATGACAAAGTGTGCTTTTTTTAGAATACTGTGACGTAAAACGCGAACTACCGATGTGGCCGAAAGACCGACTGTAAAATCGCCATGACAGTTTTTGCGTGAATTTACGACATGCGCAGAAAGATGCACGAACGAGTATCGAAGTACCTACATTATTTATGTGGGGTTTTTTTTAAAGCTATGACAGCTACATATAATAATAATACTAAATTATAATGAGAAAAAAGTACTGATTATTTCTATAAATAGAAATCTCCGTATAACACCAGGCGTTATTGGGAGATTTATCCGTATAACGCCAGGGCCAGGCGTTATTCATAAAAATCTCCGAATAACACCTCCCTTAATTTTTTTTAAAGTTAATTTTTTACTAAAGTGCCTACCGCCTCACCTTTAACACTTAAAGCTGTGCGCCAGTGCACGTATTCTGACTGACACTGCGCAGCAGTTAAGAATTCTGCACAAAAAATGGATGCTGTTCAAGTTTGCACTGAGTACTGAGTTTTCCTTCTACTTTGCACACTCAAGACGAACCTTAAAACTTAAAGGGAACATTGCCCCCCCCCCCAATGCAAAAAGTTTGGACTTCCCTGGGCTAGGTAAGTGCTCTGCCAGCCATTCTTTAACTTTAATTTAAATTGACCCTAACCAGACTAACCATGCCATTTTTTTTTACTTTTACTATACTATACTTCTTTTACTTTTATTGTGAATTATCTTAATTTTTTTTTAAACTGTGGACTCTTCGATCCAGGAAGTAAACTAAGAGTAATGATAAACATTATTTACGAACTGAAAGCCTGGCGAGACATCTTTAAATTTAGGGACCGGTCGCCAAATAAGAAGAAAACTACTGGGGGTCCCACCCAACATTAAATATAGGACACCTCATCTGGGAAGATTTAACTAGGCTATTAAGAAATGGTAACCGACTATGTATCTTGTCAGTCAATATCTTTTATATTATCAATCAATGCTTACCTTTATCCTGCAAAACCAGCAAACGATAGTATATTGATAAAAGTATATCAATTTTCAGCCTTGACATAAAGAGACGCCAATTACGCCATTTTCGCAACGGCTTCGCTCTAGAAAATGCAATTAATTTAGCTTGCCAGATAATCCATTTTTTTGCCGTTAAAATTATTAGATTAAAATAATGCGCGTACGTACTGTTCAAAAATAATTTGTAGCATATAATAAATAAATTAAATTAAAATATGACATATTTACACTAATTATTTGAGTGTACATAAAATTAACTATATAATTATAGCTATTTAATCAACAAACGTCACAACTGGCAAGTATTCAACGAGATTGTTTAGTTGAGCTTAGCTGGCTTTTTTGGCATCCGAGAAGACCTGAGAAGTGATTAGTCAAAACGTAAAACAGAAATACAATATTTATTGTATACAGATAAGACATGGTCAAGCAAATAAAACTGTAAATGTAGTAAAAATAAATTTAAATGGACGAAATTATGTAATTTAAACTTATTGTCAGTGTATTTGTTTTGAGTTTTCCTTCTTAAGTTATAATAAAAGCCAACATGGCATGTGTGCAGAGCTTTTAATCAGCATTTTTTTTTTTTTTAATGCACTATTCACTATACGGTTTAAATAGAATGAGAAAATAATTTTTTAAAACATAATTTTACTTTAGTATGTAGTGTAATGTTAATCAAATTAATTAGCGAAAAAGGTTGTACTTAAATTTAATTAATGAATTGAGCTGGATGGAAGAATTTGGAAAAGCCGCTCTGTCAACAAATAAAATTTTTTTTTAACCAACACTGAACACAGTAGCCTACTACACATATGCCATATCCGTATCAGTGGAGTAGCTAAAGCTTTTGCCGCCCGGGGCGATCTCCGATTTGCCGCCCTTTTAGGGGAGTCCACAAATGACGCCACACATGTGTGAGGAGAGGGTGTCACACATTTTGAAGTCACATCAAAACGCGCAAATTTAAATAAAAGTTCCATTAAATATATATGATTACCGGCATGGTTTCACACGTGCTACGATATTAGGGGCCGTCCATAAATGACGTCACGCGATTTTGGCCGATTTTTTACCCCCTCCCCCCCTACGTCACGCGTCGTCACAAAATCGTAGACCCCCCCCTCCAAAAATACGTCACAAAACTTTGACCCCCCCCCCTAGAAAAAATATAAAAAACACTTAATTTTCTATTTGAAAATAAGTATATTTCAAATCACTTTTTTGTCATTTAAGTATTTATTTAGAGTAGATCTACATTGCAATATTGTAACACGCGTGAAGCTATGTAAAAGACATTAAATAAATTGTAAGCCAGTGATTCTCAAACTTTTTCGAATCAGACGACCGGCAAGAATTTTGCCATTTCACCAAGTACCATTGCATTCTTTTCCCGTTTTGACATGCTTTTCTCTGTACTGATTTAATAGCAAAATGAACCCCTACACAGCTTAAAGCCCCATAAGATTAAGTATGAATTTGGCTTGTTTTATATATTAAAGTTTTTTTTTTTTTAAAGTTTAGTTGCCAAGGTGTAGCAAGACAGCTAACGAACAATGCAGCGGTAATGTCAAAAACCATTTGATGTGATTAACCTTCGTGATTAAGCTCACGAATGTGACTATTGATATCAGAAGGATCATTGCATGTTGATAGAACTAGAATATATAGATACAAGACAATTCCTCAAATTGATTTCTATCTTCTAATGACAGTTTTCCTGCAAAGTATATGCACATCAAAGGCATTTGATCTAAAATTATCACATTGACATCACATCTCATGTTTTCTAAAAATTATTAGGTATGCGTTGGAAGAGGAAAATGGCCGATACTGTACAAACCCCACATTTGTGCAGGAGAGTAGGGTGTCATCTTGTGCGTCGCAAAATACAGTAATTCTTGCAAGTTGAAGACTGAAAAAATACTATGACATTAATAAAATATCCAATATAACATAACTTTTTACTCCGAAGCTCGCAATTTTGTTTGTTTGTTTGTTTGTTTTTTCAATTCTTTTTTCTTCAGGATTTCGCGTACGTCACACAGCAGTTTAAATATAATGTCACCAATGGACAAGGAGTGTTTAAATTGTTGCATTCTCTTGTGGAATTTATAAACTAATGAAAAATACATAGCAACCGCTATCGGTCTGTTTAACCAAGCGTCGGTAAACAGCGATAAATTTTCTCATTTGTGGGTAAAAGGGGGAACTCTTGGGGTAATGCTGAATCATTGTGGGCATAGAAAATTTGCTAAAATCCGCTAATTTTGGGTTAACAGTAATTTTAACATAAACTTTTATAATTTTAATATTGAGGTATCCTATTGGACCGGGTCCGTTTTTTTAACCGTTTAACCGCCCTTCAAAAAAAAAAAACGAAATGTGTTAACATCCTTAGATTATATTTTATGTTAATGCATACAAATTAAACATTGACTATAAATCATTACTGTTAACTTATTTGTTTATTTTTAAAAAGTTATTTAAAAATAATATTTTTAAAATTTTTTTTTTTTTAAATACCTCAATTGACTGACGGGCATCCCGTACGAAAGAGGTCGGCGAACAGGGGTAAATTACCTCATCTGGAGGCAAAAGGGAATTCTTGGGGATAATGCAGACTCATTTTGGGACATATAACATCCACTACACTACACTAGATGGATTTAAATACGTCATGCGTACGTTTACGCTTGGGAAAAAATGCCCACTATTGTGCGGGTTCCTTCCAGAAAATGCATTTGTTAAATTTTTCATCTATGTAGATTTCTTATTTCCGTACTATACGAAGACACCTAAATCAACCCTAATTTCATTTATATTGACACAAGTGGCAATAATCCTAATCTGACTGTATCAAGTATCCTTTCTGTCATATTTAAAATTAATGCCTTAAAAACTGAGTTCAGAAGAAAGTTGTTATGTGCTCCTCTCGAACTGCGATGTCAAGAATTTGATGCATTCAATAAAGTTAATGAATACTTTTAACTAATTTTAAATGGACTAATTTATCATTATATTAAGAATGGCCAGAGGCGTTTGACCAAAAACCAATAGAAAAATATATCAAGCTTAAAACTTTTATTATTGTATCAAATAGATTCCCCCCACCCACCCCCAAATGGATATTACATGACGTTTTGACTTAAAATATCTCATATAATCCTATTCAAATCTTTTTTTACACACTTGTCCTGTTTGTAAAACTCACCATATGCAGTTTCGGGAAAGAGGGGGATAACAGACCAAAAAAAGTTCGCAGACTCCTGCCGCGAGTGAACCAAACGAAGCTGCGTTACATCACAAACGCTTTGATGACAACATCAAACGACGCAGGGTAACAATTTCGTATGTTCCCTTGTGAGTTCTCAAAACTTAAGAATTATAATTATATTTAATTTTCATGTCTTGATAACTTACGCGAACCGGCGTCTGATGGCCTATCGACTTGGACTTTCAGAAGCACTGAATAAAAAAAATTCATTAAATAAATTTTTATAAATACTAAATATTTCAGTGGAAGTTTTATTTAAAATTACCCTTTCGATGTGACGTCACATTTCTTCAACCCCCTCCCTCCCCCCAAGTCAAGCATCGTCACAAAAGTGAGACCCCCCTCCACCCTAGGTGCGTGACGTCATTTATGGACGGCCCCTTAGAGTGCAGTCTTACACTAAAATATTTAAATTACAAAAAATTGATTGGAAATATGCTCATTTTCAAATAGAAAATACGAATTTTATGAGGGGGGGGGGGGAGAAGCTTTGTGATGTCACATTGAAAAAAGGGGTCTAAATTTTTTGTGACCACGTTTGACCAGGCGGGCAGGGGGTGAATTATCAGCCAAAATCGCGTGACGTCATTTGAGGACGGTCACTTAAGTCAATCGTATGATGTTTTTTTTATAAATTAATAAACATTAATAAATAATTGTAATTAAAAGGAAGTACATTGTAAAAGTAAAGGGTGTGTAACATGTTAACCATTGCATGCCATATTTATGTAAGCATCAATAAAAGAGGCCGAATAAGATGTTTTTGTTCATGGCTACAAGAAAATTATTGAGGTCGCAGGTCCCCCACCCACCAAATGCGACAAAAAACATGTTCCAAATTTACACCCCAAATAATTAAAAAATTAATATGCTTTTATTTATTTTTTATTAATAAATATATTATTTCTTTTATAAACAAAGAAAATGTATACATTAGTACGTAATAATATTTATACATTTACTTACCTAACTTTCATAATAGAGAAATCGTGTATTATGTTATCAAAATTTAAATTATTTGTAAAGTCTTGTTCAATCTTTGGACAATATTGCAAGATTTTGTAGTCTTAAATTACTCATTGTGGAACGAAATTATTTTTTTTCTAAATCAACTGCAGTTTGGAGAAGCTCCTTTCACAACTAGATACACTGATAGTAATTGCTTAAAACATTCTTAGCAAAAATGATAGTGTTGGGTAAATAATTTTCCAATCTATACTATTTAATATATTTTAATAGATCAATGGGGCATTACCCCCCCCCCCTGTTTTTTCTAACATAATGCCTCTTCTTGAAGTGTAGGTAAAGCCAGGGCTGGTCTTAAGCCACTGCCACCTATGCGGCCGCAGTGGTTTCATGCTTTATAGGCCCCACCTATCTTATTTTTCACTTATTACCCTTAATACATTATATTTACCCAAACTGAGCCCCGCGCATATATTTTTGCATACTAAGCTGCATAAGGCCCCGCAATTGCAAAGACTGGCCCTGTGTACAGCCATAAAATCCTGGAACCTTTTTCGTTCAAATTGAACTGTTCTTTGTCTATGGTAATAAAGAAATCTATTTGATCGTAAAAATGTTCAATTACTAGATTACATGATGGTATTATATCTTACAGGAATATTTTCTTGCAAGGACACACAACTCATCAGTGGGCTCTATTACTTTCTTTTATAATTACATATATGGATAAATACATTTATCGTTGTACGACTTCCTCTAAAGATAGAGCCCCATCTCTTGAATTTTCTCCACTCATACTTAGCCTCCTTCCAGCATGGCGTTCAGTTGATTACCCAACTTTCTAGAATCTATAACAGCGCTCTGTATTAACAAATAACTTTGTTCCATGAAATGGGTTGGCAATGTTTATTTTAAAGAAAACGGGTTCCCATAAATTGAGATACCATAGAAAAAAAAATTGAATTGAACTGAGTAAAGTTCCAGCATCTGATCTTGTTTTCCTAGTTACTAATTAAGATGTCATTTTTTCCAAGACGTTTGAATTTTTAAAATATGTCTTTCTCGAAATTATTTATGTTATAACGATGTTTATTAACGGATAAATTTGAATATTTTCAAGTTCTTGCGAAAAATCTTACAATTTTTCAATTAAAAAAAATTGTAAATTATTTACGCATTGCTTTAATTGGATAGACGTAGCATTTTTAATAAATAACAATATTTTAATGAAAAACACAAATTATGTGTGCTTCTTTAATACAATAAAAACATAAATTTAATTTTTATTAAGTTACCTTAAAATAATTTTCTAAAACTGAAACAGTAATGTAAATTACTACTTGCAAGTTAAACACAATATTTGAAGCACCGTGTCATATAGGTACTTGTTAGCGCATCATTCTGCGCATGTCTAAATTCCACGCAAAAACTGTCGTGGTGATATTAATAGTACATTGTCATATTATTCGGCCCAGTGGTGATGTGTTGTTTATTGGTCAGTTTTTTTTTTATAATAGTGCCATTATTGACGCATATCGCTTAATATTCCAAACAAATCAATTCCTTTTTAGCAAGTTTTAATTTTTGAACGGGTTTGCTTTAGTTATAAGAACCACTATGTAATCAAACAGATGTTGCGTGAATCCGCTAATTAAGATTCGAAATTAAGGGTATTTTTGTTTCACCTTGTTTTCCCCCCTTCAAAAGAAAAAGGACGGTTGTCGGAAATGGCTCCATTTTTCAAATAAATGCCCACAAATACCGCCCTTTAGATGAATACCGCCCGGGGCGGACCGCCCCACCGCCCCCTAGCTACGCCACTGTGCCATATGCTTCAGAACTAGAGCCTACGTGAACTATATTATAAATTACTCGATTTTCTATATTATGACCTGTACTTTTTTGTTAATTTTCGGGAGTATCCTTTTGATCTAGTGACGTTAGAAGGGGATCGAGCTTCCATTAAGCGTCCTAATCCTACCAGGTACCTAAACCTACCCCTAATCTAGCCTATCCCCACCCCTGAAATCTTACAAAACAACCTTACTTACGTAACCATTAACTAAATCAGAGCTGCCGCCAGGGATGACAAACAGGACTCCAGTCAGGGGCCCCATTGGAAGGGGGCCCCGTCAGCCCCGCTTGATTAAAAAAAAAATGCTGATACTGTGCGCGTAGGGACCGTCCATAAATGACGTCACGCACCGAGGGTAATACAATGTAGACATACACTAAATAAATACTTAAATGACAAAAAAAGTGATTTTAAACATACTTAATTTCAATTAGAAAATACGTTTTTTGTGTGTTTTTTTTGGTAAAGGGGGGGGGGGGAATCGACGATTTTGTGACGACGCGTGACGAGGGGGGAGGGGGTAAAATATCGGCAAAAATTGCGTGACGTCATTTATGGACGGCCCCTAAGCACAAAACAACTTTTCTTCTTAGCTTAATTTTTAAGGCATTAATTTTAAATGCCACAGAAAGGATTCATTATACAATCAAGTGATGAGGATTAAGTTTATTATGGTGGATTTTGGTATCTACATAATTGTCAAATTATAAAAAATGTATTTTCTGGATGGAGCCGGTTCAATGGTGAGAAAGTCTTCGAAACATACTCTTACCCTTGAAGTATTTTAATATATCTAGTGGATTGTTTTGTAGTAGATGTTATATGTCCCAAATGAGTCTGCATTATCCCCGAGAATTAACTTTTGACCTATGTTGGGGTAATTTACCAATGTTCGACGACCTCTGTCTTGCGGTTGCCCATCAGTCAATTTAGTGATTAAAAAAAAAGATTAAAAAATATTATTTTTAAAATATATATTTTTTCTAAACAAAGAATTTAATAGGGATGATTAATAGTCAATGTTTAATTTAAGTGTATTAAAATAAAATATTATCAAATGATTTTACCACAGTTCGTTTTTTGAAGGCGGGTTAAACGTTTTAAACAGTACAGTACTCACCTTATTCCTCTTCCAGCGCATACCTAATATTTTTTTATAGAAAAAATGAGATTTGATATCAATGTGGCATTTAAATTTTTTTTTTTTTTGGATCAAATGCCTTTGACGTGCATATACTTAGAAAGAAAACTGTCACTATAAGATCAAAATCAATTTAAGGAATCGACCTGTATCTATCTTTATATTCTATTTCTATCAACAATGAAATGATCCTTGTAATATCAATAGTCACTCTCGCGAGTTTGAAGGATAATCAAATGAAAGGGGTTTTGACATTACTGCTGCATTGTTCGTTAGCTGTTTTGCAATGTCATGGCAACTAAAAAATTTTCCAAATTATTTTTTAAAATAAAATAAAACGAATTCAAAATTAATCTTATAGAGCTTTAGGCTTATGCCATGTATGGGCTAATTTCGCTATCACGTAAGTTCAGGGAAAATCACGTCAAAACGGGAAAAGAATGCACCTGTAGGCCTACTTGGTGAAATGAAAAAAATTCCTGCAGCTCGTCAAATACGAAAACGTTTGAGAAGCACTGTCCATTTATTTAATGTCGTTTTACATAGTTTCACGCGTGTTACGATATTACAATGGAAACCTACATTTTAAAAATACTTAAATGGCAAAATAAATGATTTGAAACATACTTATTTTAAAATGAAAAAAAAAAGTTTTTTTTTTTTTGGGNTTGTGACGTATTTTTTTGAGGGGGGGGGGGTTCTAACTTTTTGTGACGACGGGTAGAGTAGGGAAAAATCGGCCATAATTGCGTGACGTCATTTATGGACGGCCCCGTAGGCTGTAGGCGTAGCTATATATTCGGACAATTTTTCAAGTTACATATAACAAACAAGTTAAAATGCTTTTAGCTTACAAAGAAAATTGGCGGAAAACATTTTCTGCGTAATGAAAGATTCGCAGTAGGTGTTCCTCGGAATTTCTTGTTTTCTCAAAATAATTTAATTTAGTCATCAAATAAGTCACATATATGTCTTTCGGTGACTCTCATTTATTTGAGTGGATGTAAATGTAAGCATTGCAATTTTTATTCTTCATTTTTACGACCTGGTACGCTGCAAATATGGTATTTTTTTTGTTAGAAAAATAATTATTGAAACCTTAAAAAATGAGTTACGCATTTTTTGGTAACGCCCATCTCCATTCATTCACGTTTTCATTGTGGTTTTAACGTGGGCTAGATCCCACGCCCCCTCAGCTCGTGACGCGAGCACACTATTGACTTCGCTATTTAACCGCCTTTGCCTTTCGAAAAAATTTAAGTGCACCCTTGTAGTAGTGCTTACGCGGATCTTCGCGTGCTCTATGCCCTTCAGTAAGCTCACCATAGAAGAGCCTCTTTGGGAGGCGATGGTCGGGCATGCGCACTACATGCCCCGCCCAGCGTTTTTGGCACTGTATGAGGCTAATGTGGATGCTGGGCAGAACCGGACTTACTCAGGGCCCCTAGGCACTTTTGAGCCCCAACCATCTCGCAGCTAATACTAATTTGGAAATTAATCAAATTAAATTCATTAGTACAGAACAAATAATATGTAGGCTAATTGAATTTAATGAACATTGGAATTAATCTCTAAAATAGTTCAACGTTACATCCGTTTCATAAAATGATCTCACAATGAAAGAAAGTTTATCTTCATCATACTTCACGAGAAATGTCCGACGTAGAGTCTACAGCTATTTATTTACCTTTTTTGCTATTATAGTGATCATTTCATCGCCTATGTTTAACAAAATATATGATGTTGTGCCACTTCCTTTGTTACCGTGGCGTTTTATGTGTAAGTCCAGAAAAGGATCGAACTTCTTGGTCATAACATGGTTCCCAGCGTTTTTTTAAATAAAAAATTTAAATCTATCATGGAAACCTCTAACTCTAAACGGCAATCCGCGTACAGAAAGTGACCTAACAAAGCTCCTCAAAACCCCATGCCAGTATTTTATTTCTTCTTCTGTTTGAAGAACAAGACTCTTGTCAACTCTACCACCGTCATCATTCTTCCTAGCTATTAGTGTCGCAAATACTGACCTGTAATCGTCCAAATTCTCATGTTCCTTCATTCTTTGAACTTTGGTTATCCAGTCGTTGAACCCTTTATTAGCTAGTGACTTCAATTTCCCAAACACCTTGTTAAGGGCGCGAAACAATGCACCCTTTTTGTTCTAAACTATAAGCCAGGGTCGAGGCCGTGTTTCAAAATTGCTTAATGTTCGGCTAAAAAGTGAAAGATACCTGGTTTTATCTGAGTATTTAGGCCTACGCCTTGAAAAAGAAAAGTCGGCATCAATATTTTGTTTCGCAAACTTTTGAACAAGGTACTCCAATGTAACTTCGTCTAGCAGCCCCTCAGCAGGATCGTCACTTAAAGAAGAATGGTATTAAGTAAGGAGTTTCTAAACAAGAGTTTATTGTAGCTGATACGAGTTTTTCAG
The DNA here is from genome assembly GCA_002072015.1 of Radix auricularia. NCBI lineage: Eukaryota > Metazoa > Mollusca > Gastropoda > Lymnaeidae > Radix > Radix auricularia. The sequence goes on along the minus strand of MUZC01000194.1, from coordinate 606,436 downwards.
AAATAATGTTTTCACAATTTTCAGGTAGCTATATGAAGTCAGACACGTTTGATGGAGTTGCTTTTTGAAGGTCATCAGCAGCACTGCAACTGGCTAATGACATAGTGCTACAAGGAATAGAACTAGAGCCAAAACTAGGTCTAGACGTAGACGGGACGAAACCTGTGAATAAGTTTGAATAACTCTTTTTCTTTATTCTGTTTCTTTTCTGGAACCCGCTTAGATTTTTATTGAAGTCAGACATAGGGAAATCGGTATTTATATTACGAATATAAAAGAGGTGGTCATTAAACAATAGAATTTTGTTTAAATTATTTGGAATAATGTCTATTTAAGTTTTCCTCAAATTTTCTTAATTCAACATTTTTTCCCCAAGTAAATCTTTTAAAGCTTATGTAAAGATTCCACCACCGGGGCCTCTAGGTTGGCTGGGGACCTAACAGAGGCGTCACTAGGGTTGCTGTCACCTGGAGCAGTAGCTCATGGTGTCACCCCTTCATGATTTTACCAATAGAAATCCTCCGAGTTTTCCAGTGCCAAATAAAGGGAATATATAGAATTTTACGGTCTGGTGTCACCCGGGGCGACCCGCACCCCCTAGCGACGCCACTGCCAGAAAGTATTTCACGCAATTTTTGACCATTTATCACCCCCCCCCCCCTTAAAGTACGTTACACTTTCGTACAAAAATATATTTTTAAATTAACAAAGTAATTAAAATTTAACATAAAACACCGTGACTACACCTCCTTCCCTGGAACGTGACGTAATTTATGGACGGCCCCTATAAACTATGATGTTTTTGGAAGACCGTGATAGCTTTAACTTTAATTATTTTATATAGTAAATTAAATGAACCTTTTCAATATAACTTACTACAAAAAAAGGGTCGTAATTAATACATAATTATAATTTAGCACAACTGAATGCTGGTAAATGCTTAATTGAAAACGGATGAAATTTTAATTTTTGGAACCTTATTTTAACAGAACGATCTCCCTGCGTCCGAGGTGATCTTATGTTTTGTGATAAAGATATGGGAGGTCAGTTAATTTAGATTTAATAAATAAAAGTTCGCCTTTAAACAGTCTTCCAGTGGATTAACTTAATTTAGAATATAGGCTTAAAATTGTTTCAGTTCAGTGTAGAGTAAGTTATTTTTTTTCTTTAAGTTTAAGCTAAAATTGTACATTATTTGTCTCCAAATAAGACAACATTTTTGTATGGATGTTTTACACAAGTTTTGACCTTGCTCATGCTATTTACCTGTTTATTTTAAGGTACCTGAAAATTGAATTAATTCAATTTTTAAAAAAAGTCTGGCATACTAGTACTAGCATAACTTAATAGATTTAGTAGCATTAGAGTAGAGTGGTCTGCATAAGCTGACCTGCAAACTTATATTGCTTGCCTTTTGTCAACTCCTTTTTAATCCAGATACAGGTCCACCTGAGTTAAATATGCTTAAACTTCTAAAGTTATCCTTAAAACTTAATTCTCAATGATTGCAAATTTTCTATTTGCATAACTTTAGGCACTTAATTAGAAAGGACAAAAAATGTCATTACATATTCTTGGATGCCTTTGGAAATACTTAACCAGTTAATTTTTTAAATAAAATAACAAAACCAAACAAGAAACGTTTTTTATTTGAAATATTGTGTACCCTCAAATTTAAAACAATTGGGAACAGACTCAAGAATTGATAAAATTCATAAATTTCTTTAAAAAGTCATTTGTATAATATTGCTATATGGAAGGCCAGAATTATCATCTCATTTAATCTCAAATATGACACAAATGAAGATTTTTTTCCATTTTACATGCAATCACAAGAAATTATAGTCTTAAGCTGTCAAAATTTCACATCCACTTTCAGTGACTAAGATGGTGTGCTCAAACTGTGCAGAATTACTTCCATCCTTTGTCACCACAGTCCAGCCATCATCAAGTACCTGGATTTCAGGGCTTCCATCACAAAGTATGGGCTCTGTAAATAAGGTCACATTCAATTCGAGTTATCAAATATCAACTGGAATCACTCTCCCTCTTCCCCAACTAGGGCTGTCAAATTTTTTAAAAATGCTTCCCGGGTACCCGTCCAAATTTCGAACGGGTACCCGGGTTACCCGTTCAAAACATCGCATAATTTTCACCGTCATACAGTTATACTATGCAACCTAGCCACCTTCCATGCCCCTTATTTCTCAGTAACCATACGGCCGACGTCTAAAAGTGACGTCACGTGATTTTGGCTGATTTATACCCCCCTCCCCGCCATTGTCACAAAAACTTAGAACCCCCTTAGAACAAAGATTTGCAGCCGCGCGCCCCTCCCCCACAATAGCTGTACCTCCTTTTTGAAAATGAGCATTTGTGAAATAACTTTATTGTCACTTAAGTTTGTATTTAATGTAAAGTTGAACTCTATTAAATCGATACACGTGTAAATTCATGTAAATCGTCAATAAATAAATTGTAAGCATTCAAGTTTTTAAGTGGAACTTTCATTTTAAGTTGCACGTTTTGATGTGATGTCACCTTTCTAAAACACACACCCCCTTCGTCACAAATGTATGATCGCCTTCTCCGTAGGTGCTAAACGTCATTTTATTTTATTAGACTGTTAGTAACTAATTTATTGACTTTTNAACGTCTACAATCGGAAATCCTATGTCGGCGTATTTCAAAGTAACTTTAATGTTTAAAGCAGGGATGTTTTTATTAACAATATCAAACACGGCCTCATTCATCTCTATGCAGTCCCGCCCCACGGCCGACGACTTACCCATTTGAAATTGTTAGTAACTGATTAATTTATTAACTTTAAATACTGACAACCTTGTACATCAGTTTTTCTAGGTCAACACGTGTTAATTCACACAAGAAGCACAAGCGAATGCAAGGGGTGTGGGTTATATGAATGAAGGGAGGAGAGGGGGGGGTAGATAAACAACATTAGCTAGTATCAATCGGCGTATTTCAAAGCGAAGTTACTGTCACAGAAGGGATTTTTTTTTTTACTAACAAACGCCGCTTTTATCTTTAACATCATTATTTTTGGCCGAGGACTTTTATTTTCCTTGTCTATATGATTCTTTTAAAGCGCCAAAACCTTTTTGTGTTTGCGATTTGTGTTTCACGTTGAGAGAAAAAGATGTATCAAAGGACATTTCCCGTTGACAGATATTTCTCCTTAGATATAATTTACTGCATTTATTTCAAACAAAGATTTTCATTTGAAAAATTATTTAAAAAAAAAAAAAAAAGCGGAATGGGAGCCAAAGTTTGGCCTCCGTTAATATAGACATTAAAGTTACATTTTCACGGGTACCCGGAATTTTACTACCCGGGTAATCTGATGGCAACGGGTACCCGGGTCCCGGGTACCCGTTGACAGGCCTATCCCCAACCCCCCAATTTTTTTTCTTCTAAAAATAATAAAATAAACATACAATTTGAATTAAAGTTTTTTGGAAAAGCAAATTCCTTCCTCAAAAATGAAGATGGCCTTAAATGATTTAGCTTTGAATTATAAAAGGCTTTAAACTGATGGTCCTCATTGTCCATTTCTAATTTTTTCCCCTAAACAATAAAGTTGAAAAGACACTATATCACTAATTCAATCAATGTACAGGACAAGCAATGTGAAATCTAAAAAACTTTAAATAGGTGGAAAATAATGACATAATCACCTATTGTAAATGTCATGCCAGATAACATTCTTTCTTGACCAACTGCATCACTTGCTGTGTACACAAATATGTGAAAACTTTAAAGTTATGAACATTTTCATTTTCAAGAAATGACACTTAACATTTTAAGTAATACAGAAATGGACAGCCATAAAGCTTTCAAATAAAAAAAAATACAAACAAATAATGTGATTGAAACAACAAAATGATCCTGTATTTTTGCTAAGCACTTGTGCCCATCTTTCTTTTTTCCATTCTGTTTTTAAAAAAATTCTACCGAATTATTTTTTCCATGGTATAGTAGGTGATATATATGTTGTAAATACTTGTGTTTCTTAATTGTTTTGAGGAAGTAGTTTGCCAAAACATTTACATATGTATTTGTCCATTATAAACTTTAATTTATAGTTTATTCTTTTAATCACATACTTTGTTTGTGTAAATTGTATTTTAAACAATTAAAGGGAATGTTAATTTTTTACCTTTGCATGTCAACATATTTATTACCTGGCAGGCAAAAGTTATTGAATGTAAAAGTGTGCTTATTCATAATGTCTAAGTTGATATCTTTTCTTATCTTGTCTATTACAGTCCATCCTTCTATACAAAAGATTATTACATCCTACTTATCACATTTAGAAGTGACACAGCATTCACAGGCCATAGCTATGAGGGACCACACTATTTCCAGCCACATTTTTTTCCCCCCAAAGTAGTGTCAGGTACCCAATCAGAGCTGGGTGGACTCAGGGACAAGTACCTGCCTTCACTGTGATTTGAACCTGTGACCTTTGATACGCCAGCCGAGGTAGGATGCCGCTCAACTACTGTACCCCCAGAGGGGCCGTTCACATATTATAGCCTATAACACCCTCCCCTTTCCTTCATATAACATTATGTAACATAAGTGTGTACCCTCCAAAATATAATATAACAAAAATAAACCATCTGCATCCATCCCCCTCCCTCTTCAGCTTTATATATATACAAAAATATGTGAATGGCCCTATACCGGTACTTTGTAATGTCCCACGATAGAAAGGGAAGACTGATGTGACAGCATATTGCCCCCAAAAAACAAGGAAAATCACAGAGGTGGCATAGATTATCTTATTTTTAAATTGCAATTACACAAACTAAGATGTGTTCAATATAGACAGTTTATATACTTTAAATTGTAATAGGATACCGTTTAGTTTTAAATGTTATATTATATTTTCATACTTTGTATGATTTGAAAGCATATAAAGAAAAAAATCTAACATACTCAAAGGTTAAGAAAGTTGCTGAGCTTTGGTGTTGAATAATCCTATAAAATAAAAGGCTAATTTCTGTGCGGTCATCAATAGCGATTGGTCCCTCAAACTCCTAAAGACTTCCACAGCCAATCAGAAAAATAAATAAGTGGACGTTCAAGGCGGGTTATTATTTGAGCAGTAATTTTTTCCAACACTTTATTTTGACAGGTGCGCTTTCAAAAATATTTTATTGTCAAACTACGGTGCACACATTTGGTGTGCGCATATTATTTAAATTGAGCTGTGGCTGTTTTTATGGGTACTTTCTTTATTTGATAGACATGTAAAAAAATGTTTCATTACAATTGTCACACCAGGCAAGGGGTCTATTTTTTTAAAAGTGTATATGAAGTTGTGAATTTTGTTAAATTCTGTTGTGATGGATATTTCGTCATTAATTAAAAATTCTAATTCTAATTCTGAAGTATGTGAATTAAACGTGGAAAGCGATGGCCCAAGTCAAATATTTCAAATATAGAAGTTTTAATTGTAAACACACATATTTCGAGATTTTAGCCACTATCCGGATTTGGCTCAATCTGATGGCAGATCCGAATAGTATCTGGATATCAGTGTAGTAAGGAATTTTTAAAATCAAATTAAATTAATATTAATAAGTTTATAAACAAATATATAAAAAGTAAAAAACATTAACCCGAAATGAGCGGTACTCGTTGGGATTTGTAGTCAAAAACTTTGTTCTTACGGGTTATTTATTATAACTATAATGAATGGTATTTTTGAGGTGATGCACATTTATGGCCTGTCGAGACGGCCATTGGAGGGGAGGTACAACATGCCACCGAAACAAAGGCTTAAAGTCCTTGGACAGGATTTGTTACTTGTAATATTGTTTTTAACTTTTTTTATTGAAAATTCAATGCAAATTATATTTATATTTTGAAAATTGAGTTTTTAAAATTTAAGAGATATTTTGAGAATGATAAGGAGAGTGTATCTTCCTGGATTCTCACTGACCCAAAGATCATGTAACTACTTACATTTGTGGATAACTGTTTTAAAAAAACCTATGAATTATATAATAAAATATCATATACAGTCGGACCTTTCCCAATCGAACTCAAAGGGACACGAAAATAAATTCGATCTAGGGAGTTTTCGAGTAAGGGAAAATGGCCATTAAGCACAGATTAATGAAGGACAATGTTGATATTGAGAAGAGTTGGGGGGGGGGGGAACAGCCATACAGCGAGTGTACATCTGGACTTAATAACTTACGGACATGTACAATGTCTGGTGGTCCATGAAAATATTCACCTATTCCATGACCACAGAAATAAGGTATTACTTCAAAACCAGCTTCGCAAGCTGTTAAACTGAAATAATAATAATAAAAAAAATTAAAGTAACTGCTGAGGAAACATTTGAGAAACAACTTGTTTTTTACTTTTCCAAAGAATCAACTGCCTTTTTAAAAAAAATTTTTTATCACACAAATAGAAATCCTTAGAAAAATCAATGCATTCAATAAAGTTAAACCAGGCATCCAACTTTAAATAGAAATAAAAGTGCTTTAACATTTTTAAAATGCATAAAAATAAATTCAATAAATAAAATTTACATCTACCAGGAGGTTTAATTTTTAAAAAAATGAAATTTAAGTTTGACAGCCAAAAAAATAAAATTTAAAACAATTTTCAGAGGTATATTCAAGAACTCACTAAATAACGTCACCAATGTCAGAAAACAATGCTCCATGATGGCATGCACTTATCCCAGCATCACGACAGAGTTCAGCTGCTACAACAAGAGCTTTGGTTCTTTCATCAACATCCCCTACAATGAAAGTTTGAGATGTATCCCCATGATAGCCTTTGAAAAATACCTGATTGGAACATAAATGAAACAACAACAAACAAGTTTTTAGTCAATGATATTTCAAGTGAAATATTTAGTAAGAGTATGAGTAACAATGTAAAAAATGACTTAAAAGTATATTCAAAAAATTATTTTCTTAAAAAATTTGATGCTTACAAAATCACGATAGAAGCTTTTAAACTTAATCTCTGTATTTAACATCTCAAGTTTTCTTTCTCTCAAACTTACAGTTATATCAATATTAATAATGTCACCATTTTTTAGTGTACTAGTTCCTGGTACACCATGACAGGCTACATTATTAATTGATGTACAAACACATTTTGGAAACCCTTTATAATGGAGTGGAGATGGATAAGCACCTTCTTCAATGCATTTTGAATAAACCATTGCATCAATTTCCTCAGTGGACATTCCAATCTACAGAAAAATATGTTAAAAACAATTCTATGAATCATGAAGATGTACTATTACATTTGTAAAAAGCTTTAGAAAATTTAACTTATTGTAGTGGTGCATTTGTGACTATTTAATAGTATTATCATATTACAGGTATAAGGCTAGGTATATTGTGTTAATTAAAACTTAATACAAATTGTTCAGTGGCGTAGCTAAGGATTTGGATGCTTGGGTTCTTTGGGGGCCCAGGGGGCTTGGCCCCTTTGGGGCACCCATCATTTTGGTCGAAGGCCTAATATATAATATTTAATGTAAAAAAATCTTTTCACACTCCTTTGAGGGCCTCCCCCAAGTGGGGGAGTGAGATTTTCAAATTTGGACCTCCCTCCCCTTCTCTAGCTACGCCACTGAAATTGTTTAATATATTGACTTTCACTTATCAGATACTGATACACACCCTTAAGTTACCACCAATATATCTTAGAATAGATGCTGCTAGCTGACATGCTGGTTTCATCTGAGTGATCTGTTCTTTTGTTTTTATTTCTGGGTTGGTTGGTACTCTGAGGTCCCCATTAATCACATACGAAGGTAATGGTATCAAACTTGGAATAGGTTTATAATTAACATAATTTGAATGCACTAACTTACTAAATGTCCTTCTGGGATTACTAAGACTTGTATACACCCTTGATCGCTGTACTTGTATGATCATGTGTGACTTACTGAGTATTCTGTTTAACCGACACATTTGTCTGTTTTTAGGGTTTTATAAAATTTATTGCGAATTCAAGGCTTTATTATCCAGGTTATATAACTAATAGGTACACTGTTCAATTTTTTTTACTCATTATCAGTCAGGGTTCATCCAAGTCAATTTAACGTACACTTTTTAATTAAGAATGTGCATTTTCCTCAATGATTTTGCTCTAAATCTGCAACAAAAAAATAAAAATGCCAGCTTAATAAACTTTTTAAAATTAAAAACAAGAAAATATACCAATAGCTAAACCATTGGAGCCAATCGATCATTAAAAATCACAACTGTGTCAAAATGAAACACCTTTCTACTTAAAAGTATGGTGTACTTGTTTTTTTATTAGACCAGAAAATTTTTAAAAATATTATTTTCGTATTAACTGTTGGCAACCCTGCAATACTTGGTTAGCGACAACTAGATAAAATACAAGTACCAAAAGTATTTTAAAAATATTATCAACAACATAGGCATAGAATTAGCGGTAGCAATAGTGTTGATTAATAAAATCCAGGTATCTTTTGTAAGGAGACCTAATTTAGTCAATACAAAAAATAGGTAGGGATGGAGGCAGACGTCCAGAAGTATTTCAGTAGTATTCTGTAGTTTATTTATTATTATTTAGTCTAATTCCTGTTTCAAAGTTGCAGTTCGCAATTATTTAAAAATGTACCCATCGACACTTTTTTACTTAATATTTCTGTAGTTGTGCTTATAGGGCCTCCAACTATATATATATTTCAGATGTAACTTCACACTTTCCAGTGACTCTAAAATTTAAGTATCCGACAAAATAAAATTGTGTGTGTCTTCTAACCTTGATTTTGTTTGTTTGTTGTATTTTAAAATATTTTGTTATTGATACTTATTGTTGTTTTTAAAAATTATTTTTTTAAAATTAATATATATATATATTTTTTACTAAATACTAATTAAGCATCCATTGATCTACCAGGTATTTCGTTATATAAGTATAAAATAACAATAAAAACTTATGGTCTTTTATCAAATGCCACACAATAGCCACACTAAAAGGCTCCAATAGTAAAACCTATTATGATAATGAGACTAAAGCTAATATCCTTAACACATATTTTGCATCATCATTTTCTGCTTAAGGCTACAAGGAAATTTTAATAAATTTAAATAAAATGGTAGAAATAGGTAACATAATTGTAGATGAGATAGGTATACATTCACTCCTAAAAAACTTTAAAAAAACAAAACAAAGCTACTGGCCCAGATGAAATGCCTGCCAGGTTACTAAAAGTAAAAGTATTAAGGAATGAACTGGCCCCAATCATTGTAGTTCTTTTTCAAGCCTCTCTAAACCAGGGTAAAGTGCCCCAGGACTTGAAATTAGCCAACATGATGCCACTCTTTAAAGAAAGGTGATAAATCAGACCCTGGTAATTACAGACCTGTATCACTTACTAGTATCACCTATAAATTACTAGAACACATAATACAAAGTGGAATAATTAACCACCATAACAAATATAATCCCCTATGCCCACATAAAAAAGGCTTTAGAAAAAAAATCATGTGAAGCACAATTAATAGGTCTAATAGATGAAATATCAAAAGGCTTAGACAATAATGATCAGATAGATACAATATTATTAGACTTCTCAAAATGTCAAAAGCATTTGACAAAGTGCACCATCTTAGTTTACTAAACCTTAAATACTTTGGTATCTCAGGTCCCTTACATCACTGGATCCAAGACTTCCTATTGGGTAGGGAGCAAATTGTAATAATTAATGGATCTAAATCTGCACCAATAAAGGTTAACTCAGGAGTTCCACAAGGAACTAGGTCCCTTACTATTTTTAATTTATATAAATGATTTACACAACAATATCTCAACAGGAACAAATTTAAGATATTTGCTGATGATTGTATAATCTATAGAACAATTAAGTCAGAACAAGTTGAACAAGATAGCAAAATTTTACAAAAAGACTTAGATGAATTTAGACTTAAATGGGAAACTAAATGGCATATGTCCTTCCACCCAGAAAAGTGTCAACTGCTAAGAGTAACAAAGAAAAAGAAACCAATAAATTCAAAATATTTCATTCATGGAAAAGAACTAACCCAAACTAATGATGCAAAATACTTAGGAGTCATAATAAATGAGAAAACTATCATGGAATCCCCATGTCAATGAAGTTATTAAAAAATCAAACAAAACCTTAGGTTTTTTAAAAGAAACTATTACAAATGTAATAAAGAAATAAAACTAAAATGCTACCTCACCCTGGTGAGACTTATACTAGAATAAGCATCTTCTATATGGGACCCATCCACTAAAGAAAATATTTATAAACTAGAACAAATTTTAAAACGAGCTGCCAGATTCATTACTGGAGAATATTCAAAACTTACTAGAGTAACACCATTAGTTAAATCATTAATCCTTGAAACACTAGAGGATAGAAGAGCCAAGAGTAAATTAGTAATTATACATATAGTAATTAACTCCAATTTAGAAATACAACACAAAGATAACTTAACACAACCCTCAGATAGACATAAAAACACCTTTCTTATCTGGTATGCAAGAGCAAACACATACAATTTTTCTATCTTCCCGTCTGGTATTCGAGGCGTGGAATGGGTTGCCTGAAGAAACCAGGAAAGCCAACACTTTATCATCATTTAAAACTCTAATAAGAATACAGGACAAAACACAAACCATAGATATATGTAGGACGCAATAATCTTCTGTACAGAAGGAGCGTCTGTAATATATAAGATAAAATAAGATAAGAGTACAGAGTATACTCGTTAACTCAGTAGTTTATTGAATTATTGTGTGCTACAACAATTTTGCTTCTCTATGGCCCATTACCATGATCATGGTTGTCTTTGAGTTACCATTTATAACAATGATAATTAACTAAAATAGTTATGATTATCTTATAATTCTTATAAGTTGAAACTTATAATTATAAGTAATATATTATAAGTATAAGTATGAGTCAATGCTCTTCACTTCGACTTCAGTCTACATCAATAGTCTGCAGTGGTAATCCTTCATTTTTTACACTTTACACGTCTTATCTTATCTTAGATATACAGACGCTCCTTCTATGCAGATAATTGCGTCCACAGACCATGAGAGATGATCTGTTGGCAAGTGATGCAGCGGTCACAGGCCACGGCTATAGGGGTTCCACGAATTACCCCAGCCGCCTAACTATTGTCTAGCTAGGTACCCATTCGGAGCTGGGTGACTCGGGGACTCCTCAGGCCCCGAGAACAAATCCTCACCTTCGTGTGGATTCGAACTCGTGACCATCGGTATGACAGTCGAGAGCGCTACCTCTCGACCACCACGTCCCCGTAACGTGTAAAATGTAAAAATTACTAAAATGTATATTATTTCACAACGAAATTTAATTTAATTTTAAGAACTTACGTTTTTAATTTAATATGATTGTCGTAACAGCAGACGACTCGACGGGGGGTTGCTAACGCTACGACATACGCAACTTCTGCTATGACTAGTCTTAGCCTTAGTCACTCTTTGCAGTAGACACTTGGAAAGAATTACTTCGCTATATTATCTTAACAAACTCTTCTTTATATTGTATACGGCAATAAGCATATTATAATACGACATTAATAGATCCGGGCTTATTTGTGTGTGTGTAAATTAAATTCGAAAATCTAAATTTATTTAAATAAATTATTTAAATAGATTTAATATTGGTCTACAGATTATAAACATGTCGGCCGATTTTGCTATACTTGTGTAAGTGATGCCGATGCCATGGCTGCCAAGTATTAAAATTTGGCATACCGTAAAGTAAAGCCGAAAATAAAAATCCTCAAGAAACGATTCGCGCACAATCGCAAGAATGTAAAATAATTGGGTAAATATAAAGAATCTCGACCGTGACGTCATGGTCATTACCAGCGGCCATATTTGTTGTTATGGCACGTCCTTAAAAAAAGCTAAAATTAAAATTATATTCTATAGTCTATACAGTCTATAACTATAGTTATAGTATAGTATATTAATATTAGTATAGTATAGTATAGTATAGTCAATAGTCTGTAGCCTATATAGTTAATATTATTAATATAGTATATAGTATATATTATATAGTTATAGCCATAGCCATAGCCCATAGTCATAGCCACTCATGACTCATACTCATAGTCTATAGTAGTCATAGTCATACTACTATGACTACTATGAGTCAAAGCTATATCTTACTGAACTTACTGACTGTAACTGTAAGTGAACTAAGTGTAAGAGTAAGAGTTAGTAAGAGCAAGGGCTAAGGCGTAAGGTAAGGCACGGCCGGTAAGTGGTAAGGCTTACTTAACTTACTCTTACTAACACTAACACTTACTAACTAAGTTACTACTTACTAACAGTGACTAAATAACAATAACAGTAACCCAAATTCCAAATCCTACTAAAACCTTCAATTAATTTTTGAAAATCCTTTTACTTTTAGAATTTATTGAACTCTCGTTTCCAGCGTCGTGACGTCACGGTCGAGATTCTTCACTTTAGCCTCCGGTAATTGATACCTACTAGTAATTAAATAATAACAGAGCTTTTTCAAATAATTATTCCGTAGCTAACATATATTTTTAAAATTTGAGTATTTAGATTATCACGCTCTCTACGTTAAAAGAGCGACATTCTGGGATTCCGGCGATTTGGTAGTTAGTGCTTAGGCTTAGGGGCCGTCTATAAAGTACGTCAAGCTATTTTTTGACAATTTTAACTCCCCCATCATCCATGTCACAAACTGTCACAAATCTTGGACCCCCCCCCAAAAAAAAACGTCACACTTTCGTACAAAAATATATTTGTTTATTAACAAAATAATTAAAATTTAACATAAAACGCCGTGACGAAACACATGGCCGGACACCCCTGTCACACTTTCTTATACTCCCTCCCCCCTCTGGAGCGTGACGTACTTTAGACTTTATGGACGGCTCCTTAGTACGTCATGCTATTTTTTGATCATTTTCAACTCCCCCC